>SMMW01000585.1:0-82500 GCA_004794655.1 Marisa cornuarietis
TACCACCGCGCAGTGTATCAGTCACTCAATCCTTTCAACACATACAGGGAGCCTGACAACTGCGTGCTCTTTCACACAAATTAAAACAAAAGAATGACTTGTCTAAAACGAATCTATCTACTTTACTTACTATAAATAAAAAGAAGAGAACAAGGAAAATACACAAATGAAAAGTCAGTTATTAACCGATTCGTACACCTAGATTATTTTAAAATAAGAAAATTCCTACCATTTGAGTCTTTCTTGGTCTGTATATCTAAAAGAATGTCTAAAGCCCTACTCATTAAATTCACTCTACTAATTCCTACTGGCCCTACTCCACTAATTCTTTTTCCTAAATCCCCTACCCTAGGCTCTGTTTTCCCTTCCTAAAGCTCTGTCCTCTCCTAACTGCCTACCGACCCCCCGCTCGCGCTCTCCCTCACGTCATTTCCTTCATTTTTACATCATTCATACACGTCTTCCGAACTACTGACGTCATTCACGCTCTCTCGTTCTTCCACACTAGTCCTTATAAAATTTAAGCTTAATAAAACAATACAGCAAATAACTATGATACCTGACAAAGGTAGACTTGAATCATACTGATTACCGATATCATGTTTCTTCAGTTTATGGTTAAAGGTGTATCTAAGGTTGCTTACACTTAGTGACTGGAAAATAGATAGGTATCGAGCGCTAGCGATCTGAGTAATCAAATGTATAGATTGGATTTGGTGACGAGGCGATGAAAGAAAACTTGAGTGACTTTATCTCACTTTGTCACTTACAGAGAGACTCATGCCGTCTGTCTGTACTGTCAGGTCAGGCGATACATTCTCCTTCACAATGTTTTGTGGGAACTGGAACCACAGAAAAAAACAACGCATACAGGAATTCTTCTGAGGTACGTACAAATAAAACGGCCAAAATAATATATTAGGCAATATATTTTGAATAAAATAAGTGGACACATTTCTTAGATTATCAACTTTATAAATTAATTTCATTATATGACAAACAGTGTTAGTAAAATGGGTTATTATTATTATGCGAAAAACTGCCAGTACAACTAACTACGTGTGCAGGAATTCCTAAACGTGTTCTGGGCTTCGTAAGGAGGTGAGAGTTAAGGTGGTCCTGTTATCCAAACTCAATGTCAACGGTTGCGGGTTTTGTTAGCGACACAAAGCGAGGCCGAGCTAAACGCAGTTTTTCAGCTTTCGTCGGCAAGGTAAACATTTGATCCCGTGTAAGCTATCGCTGGTATTCACAGTATAAAAAGAAGTGTGGAAGATCTCCAACAGAGTAAGAAAAGGAAACTGATCGCTAGACTAATTGTCGTCCTTTCAATACTATTCGCAGACTAACTGGATTCGGTGGACAGCAGTGTTTGATTATAGGAGTGTACACATGTAGGTTAAGGTTTTGTCCCCATTTTGACAATTGTAGCTCTTTTAGAACTACTTTCGAACTATGTAACCTGTTTTTCTTGGTTAATATCGAATCACAGTGTGGCTAAGTGAATGTTAAATGAAAGCTGCTGGCAGTAGCGAAGCATAACAACTAAAGAGTAAGTGGTATAGTCTGTTAAATACGGTGAGGTAGGGATTGGGAAGAGAAAAAGAAATAGATAGGGATAGATAGAAAGCAACGAAAAAAATAATCCCCAGAGTAAAACGATAGTTTTGATTTTCAAAAAGCGACGCCATGCGATTTGACAACGGCATTTTAGCAAATGCAGTCACCGATTGTTGCCAAGATAAACAGGTACCTGTACAGAAAATAAACAGGTACCTGTAAGAAGATAAGCAGGTATCTGTACAGAAGATAAACAGGTACCTGTACAGAAAATAAACAGGTACCTGTAAGAAGATAAACAGGTACCTGTACACAAGATATGTTCGCGTGAGCGCTGACTGAAAAACACTGCTGAGTTTTTCTAGTGCTGTTTGCCATCAAGGTAACTGTAAGCTTCATCCGTCGCTAATTCGTGCTTTTTACACATTGAAGGAAATTTCGGTTGAGCTAAAAGCTTTACGAATTCTAACAGACGAGCAAAGAACTTAAGCTGATACAAAATTACCACCATCTTTTGATTCTGCAAAGAAGAGGATCGTACTCATACACAGTATGACAGGTTGACAGCACTGGGTGCAGATACTTTCAGGTGCTCCTAGTTTGCCGCTGTCGTTACATGGCTAACATAATATGAAATGAAACCCGCTTATAAAGAAAGCCATGTTCATTGCTAATTTATGTTTCAAATAATTTTCTATGCTTTGCAATTGCTTACAAATCAGTATAAAACCTATAAAAAGGCCTTACCCCCAACATCCTTGCTAGGCACCTGCAAATATGGAAAAGAAGTTTATATATTACAATCAAAAGCAAAAAAAAGTAGTAATGAAGGTATAAAGAATGTCACGATTAATATCCTTTGCTTCCTTTTGAATTTGCCTCTTTACGTTACTTATTTCTTGATTTACTTCTTTTATACCAGGTAATTTTGAACGCACCCTAGTTCATCCCAGGTAAGAAAATCTTTGCGACTTGGATAGCGCAGGTGAACCATTTTCTGTGTCGTGGCTACAAACCAGCATACAACATTCGAGGCGAGTTCTTCTACCTGCACAACCAAGAGATTAAACTTATGTATGAACTGGAAACACTTTCCCTCGTCACATAGTTACGCTGCCCTCCACAGTGTAGGTGTAACCTGACTCACTCAGCCTAGTGTAGGTACACGAGACAAGGTTCCGACTTGGGATTTCTTACTTTCACACGCGCGATATGTTTCCTTGATTATTTCGCCTTCCCATTCACATCGTAGGTAAATACACAGCTGCTTTTTTACACCTGCTTAACTGAACTTTCCTTCATGTTGTTAGGTAGTAGCACATGGTGTTCCAAAGAACGTGTACCGTACACATAGCCGTTGCCACCCGGACACGTCAACACGGGTGCCAGGTGTGTACAGACTTGCCGCATATCAAGCGGATTGTCTCTCAAGCTGTTGCTTTCACTTGTCGGCACTAAACCTCAGCTCGTCTCAAACAACTTCATGCAGCGCCTGGCGATATTCCCCTCATAAATGTTTTTCAGGACGCGATAAGCGGATAGACAGAAGGTCACAGGCTTTTGTTGCGTAAAAGGACTTGCAATCGTGAGTGACATAGTTGTGATGGTGGGTGAAGACTGTGAATATGCGTCCCTGCGTATCTGTGTGTGTGTGTGTGTGTGTGTGTGTGTGTGTGTGTGTGTGTGTGTGTGTGCGTGTGCGTGTGCGTGCGTACGTGCAACATAAACTGAAATTAAATAACGTGTCAGATTTGCAACTCTTTACTCGACTGACGATAAAACAAAAAGCCAACAGCTCTACAAATATTACAAACATTATTTCAGAAGTTATACGTACAAGGAAGTATCTATACTGTTAAAACTTTGTAAGATTCACTTAATTCAAGGACCCAATGAAGCTGTAAAAGTCGAAGAAAGAAAATAATACCCGGGAGTATTTAGAACGACAGTCATGTAAAATGCCATCAAAGTGTTTGCTGTGCAGTACAACTAAACATCAAATGTAAGCAGACAGCTAACTTACTATGAGATCCTACCTTACATCTAGCTTTCAACGCAAGGATTTATTTCTTCACGTTTGATGAGTAGAGTGGAAAAAAGCAATATAAAACCTGAAAACATCGCAGTTCTGTGCAAATGTTTTGTGTCCTCAATACGTCAGAAATGAAAGAAATGACCTTTTACTTTGTATCTTTCGTACAATATCAACAAAAGTCTGTGGCAACGTTAGAAGCACAAAGTTCAACAGTCCATTTCTAAGTTGTGTATTGTGATGTGTATTGCAAAACTTCCCATACATACGAAAACGTCCCTATTATTCACACGGTCATTCCAATTCTGCCATCTGCAACCTCAATGATTGATGGATTCAATGAAAGGAAAAAGGTGGTTTGATTGACTAAGTAAAAGTACTTACATAGTTAAGTCAGGACTTAGGAGAGGATTGTCAGCTTTCGAGCACACCAGGTCAGGAGGTCGAAGGACGTAGTGCACGGACGATCGTCACCACAGACGTGCATGTTCATGAGATAAGGAGAAGCAGTCAGTAACACCAGTGGCGCAGGCTGGAGATGAAGAAGCCAGTATCGTCAAGGCCAGGCACGAAACCTGTCGGAAATGCCAGTTGACCGATAACCTCTGACAGTAACTGCATTGTTTGGTGACGTAGAGCTCGGTCTATGCATGTATCAACGAAATTAATGCTGGCATCAACAAGAGATAAGACAGAAGACTATTCCCGATCTAGTCTTGATGTCTGGTAGGGCTAATCCATACGGACGACAACCAAGGACCACGAATTCTGCCAACCTCACCAGACCTAAATAAAACTAGGGGGGAAAAAACTCATAATTCCTGGTAATAGAATACGACTTACAGACAAACACAGTCTCACGACCATAAGGTTAATCAAATTGGAAAACGAAACCTATTATCAGCCATCACCGAGTAGACATGACGTCTTTTAATGTGTACTTAAACGAGGAATTACCACACAGTCTTCCAGAAAAACCAATCAAAGATCAGCGAGAAGCAAAGAAAATGATTTTTTAATGCAAATAAACATCACATCAAGCGTAAAGTTAAGGAATCACTTTCAGTAATTAAAATATCCCATAGCTTGTTCGTTAAGTTGACTAAAGATATTTCTTCATCCCTTGGCCACATTGGTTGTCATGGCAACTTACTGGGCATCCATCGATTACTCGGTCCTGCATGACTTTATCACGGGGTCAAAAGTCGTAGAAGAGATCGCAATCGATATTGATCTGTTCTGACTGGCAGACGACACATTAGCGATCCTAAGTCTGCCAGTGACATCAAAGACAGAGTCTCCACAGTTACCTGCTGTCCTTTTACTGGGTCCAAATCAAGTGACCAAGGTTTGGTCAGATAATAACACGCAATAATAACCAGGAAAAAGAAAGTAATCAAGTGAGCAAGAAAACACTCGTCTGTACGATTGAGGTTTACCCTGATGCCCGATGATTGGAAACCATGACAATGCATTTTTCTTTAAAGTAAACCTGGTTAATTTCAAGAACTGGCACACAAACTACACAAGCAAGTGAGCGCTAATGCAGTCATATAGGGTGATGGAGAATTTTTCTGATTGCTTATTAAAACTTCAAGGCAAGCAAATTTTCAAGAAAAGGAATTCAACTTTTGTGTAAGTGCGTTTACGTGTTTTACTGTTGTTCAAACCGATGAATTTTTTCAGCAAAGTGCGTGGAGTTCAGCATGGTCAGCAACATTTGTCGAAATGACGAATATTCCTGATACGTCCAGTTGTTCATTTACACATCTTCGCACACACAATAAAGCGATGTTATCGGCAGTGTCGAGTGTCCTTGATGCGACTATGACACGAATGCTCATCTCTGCATAACTGTGGATGTTTTAGCTTTAAAAATGGAAAAAACAACTGCCAGTGGGATGGACCTTAAAAAGAAAAACACGATTGAAAACATAAAATTGTGTTAAGCTTTCTAAATATATGTCATATCACGATTAATGATGCAGTTGGGTGTCAATGAATATCATGGCTGAGAACTACTCCATTTCTCCCCAACCAGATAATCACAAGACATAAAACAGCAGCTGTCGTGTGTTGAAGTCATGCAGCCTTAAACAGCTTTCTACCAAATCTCACTAAGCCGCCTTTGTTCAGTACACCTACTGTTATTTTTGCCACATCATTTGTTTTGTTTGGGTTAAATCACATTAACGGTAGAAGACCTACTTCTTTTTGTCCAAACTACGCTCCACAATGTCCAAATGATGGAGAAGGGCTGTCACGACAAATGCCTCAACACTAAACAACTAGGTTGGCTCTACACTCGAGGCTCTCGGTTTAGATAACGAGGAGTGAAAATGGGCTGCTGAAAGCCAATGGCTAATCTTTTGGCTGCTCGTCAAAAATCGCTTTGAGGGAATTCAACTCTAATTTCAGCAGACAAAAAGCCGAAACCTGAAGCACTTGACGAAAGAATGTGGTCACAAGGCACCACAGGCTGTCTGTTTTTCTGGGCAATGCGAGGGGCTGTTCAGCATCTGACCTTTAACGCTTCACAGAGTTTGACATTTGCTTTTGCCTCCACTGGTCTTTTCCCCAACTGTTCCATTGATTTTCTTTTCTGGCATCTTTGTCGTTATAAGAGGCGCAACTCTGGAATGCTTTCAATCTGTTTCCCGCCGACAGACAACCGAGCCACTCTGACTATATTTTATGAAAATTAGATACGAAGGGATTGAAGATGACTCCTACAGTGCACATTTCCCTCAAACAAAATGAGGTTAGTTAAGGTCAGATTGGAATTTGGGTGTGATGTTCACCCAGACGGTGCGCGAACAGAAACAAGTTGAATGCTGACCCTCGTGGATATATCAGGCAGGTTCCTAGACTGACACCAGTTTGTTTTAAAAATTTCTCGTGATTCCTGTGGTTAAACAGACTGCCTCGCCACCAAGAAGTTTCTGCTTAAGCGATTGGAGAAAAAAAAACACAAAATTTTCTTGTTCAAATTGACGCTCGACACATCAAAGTCGATAGAAGTTTATTTGCAGGAATGGTCAATAAAATCATATGGATTGTTTTCACTTATACATCACCTTCCAGCGACTTCCCTCAATCGACTGCCCGCCTCCTTTGTCTCGTCATCTTCCTGCAGTTCGCCGGTGAGAAGGTAACACAGTCGATGTACTGTGCTTCAACCTCTCTGCTTCGCTAGCATGTAGACCCTAGCAATCCACGATGACCTCTGGACAATAACTATTTCCTGTTATATATTGAATCTGCTTCTGTCACAGATTACGAATAACTTGGTAAACCTTAACTTCGAGCTTTAGATCAGTAACTCTTGTACATCTTAATCTTATTATTTTCTGGTGATTCTGAAAATTATCTCAGTGTTTCGACAAACTTTTTCACTAAATCTAAAGAGTTTGGTTTTGCGACTAGTGAAAGATGACAAACAGTTGAACGTCTGGAAACTGCTTTATCGCTGGATTTGTACTGCTTCTTTTCCGACGGCTTGTGAACTCATTTTAGTTTTTCAAATAAACATTCTGCAGGCAACCCAATGAGCAGCCAAGAAAGGCTTCTATTACATCTTTTCTATTACAGGACCTGTGGTGAGGAAAGAAGCATCTGCAGCCTGGATTACAGTTTATAAAATGAATTGTGCACACTGGGAGCAGCTTCTGGCCGCATATCCTTTATCTCATGTGGCATTGTATGTTTGTTGCATGCTGTGTATGTCTGTGTGTCTTTCTTCTGTAAAGCGCCATGAACCTGTCCATAGGGCCGGGATATGGCACTATCTAAGTTCATTATACTATTATTAGGCAAGAGACAGTGTGTGTGTGTGTGTGTGTGTGTGTGTGTGTGTGTGTGTGTGTGTGTGTGTGTGGAGGGGTGTGTGTTAGTATGTGCATACGTGCGTGAAAACGTGCTCCGCAGTTTTAGGGTCCCGTGAGCTGTGAGTCTATGAAATAGTTATGATAATAACAATCAGAATAATTGGATGTGTAAAGCTTTTTTCCCCTTGTCGATACGGGGTCAATGTGGTGCACACTAAAGACTACAAACGAACTAACAGTAAATTAAACAGCAAACACGAGTGTCAGTAAACAAGTAACAACATGACCCAAAAATGCATGCACGAAGAATTAATAATAATAATAAATAATGCGTGATTTGTATAGCGCATACACACGCTCGTAAGAAGCATGCTAGTAGCGCTTGACACAAGAACGAGACATGGACAATATACAAAGGAACGTAAGGATGAACAACAGAACTGATGATTAATAAAAGATAAATATATAAACACAAAACGTCTATATATATTCTACCCTCCCGCAGATTTACCGTTGTATACCCCCATGATGTCCCGTGACTAGTAAGTGAAAAAATACACTGATAACACCTGGGCAACAGTCGCTAATAGATCGGACTTTAATGTCGGCTAGGATCACACACACACACACACACACGCACGCACGCACGCACGCACGCGTGCAGAGAGAGAGAGAGGGAGAGAGAAACAGGGGACATGAAGTAAGTGTGTGTGTGTGTGTGTGTGGTGGGAGGTTGTGGGCGCATGCTTTCGCAAACACTTTCAGAAGCCTCTTTGCAGCGGTCTCTAAATGCGATTAGTTCACGATCTGGACAGAAAAGTGAGGTGGGAGTGAACGTAATGATGCCATTGTACAGGTCGCTGCAACAGGCTCTTTGATCTCGGCCAGGCCATTTCTGGTATTGAAGACAATTTAAACGGAAACTTTAAAGCAAAAAACAACCTGTACCAAAAAGTAAAATAAAAGTTTAGTGCTTCTCTGGTGTCGCAGACACACCAATCTCCAGACACAAAACCTACATTAAGTAATTTGATAGATTTAAACCTTTTTTCACTGGCTGTTTGTCTGACTGTTCACAGACATTTGTGCTAAAAAGCGTTTAGCAAACACGTTTGGTCAATTTAGGAAATTAATTTAGACACTGCAATTTCTGTTGCCCCCGCAAAAATATTTAAGTTCTCCCAGGCGATTATTTATACTTCGTTAATTGAGATAAGACGTGTGCGTGTCCAGGCCTTTCTCTCTGGAAGGATTTCCTGTATTCGTTGTTTGCTGTCTCTAAAACACACCCAGTCACGTGTCCAGTCCGCTCATTCGCACTCGTGCACGTTTCCGCACAGAGTTGCACGTCCAGATTTAGAACATCAGTAGTAATCAACAAAAAGCGTTGGGTAACAAAAATAAAACCTTACCGAAGATTTCGTTTTTTTGAAAGGGGGTTCCATCAGTGGAACACACATCGCTGTCCTGATGGAACCGGAGCTTCTAAGGATCACCCTCCATCATGTCCAGCACCACCGATCTCCTGATATTTTTTTGACTGCGACACAAGTCGTCTTTCTGGTCACCTTGACAAAGACGCCGCTGTGACATCCTATATTCCTGTCTCTCAACAGACTGAATGATGAATGTAGGGGTGAAGAACTCGCTCTTGTGCATAAGTCCCTGATTTAACGTGACACGAGGCTGCACCTCAATAGTTTCTTGTACTCACCAGCTTGAGCGTCTTTGTCGCCAGTATGGACTGTATTTGTCACCACTCTTGGTTGTCTCTAACTTCAGTCTTGATCGTCTTTGTTACAGTTTTCAACGTCTTTGTCACCAGTCTACTGTTAACTGTCTTTATCATTATTCCAACGTCTTCGTCGCTATTTTAACGTCGTTGTCATTAGTACTGACTGTCTCTGTCCCCTTTCTAACTGTCCCTGATCTTGTACTAACACCTACCTTAATTGTTACAGTCCTTTAAAACATTATATATTCAGAAATACAGAGGTCGGCTGCTTTAGTATAATGACAAACTTGCTGTCACTTGGAAGAGTCACGATGAAATGACAACATTCAATGGGGCCGTGTGCATCAAGGCTTTAGACTGAAATTAAAAACACTAAAGCGAAGATTAAATGTTTACATTCCTAAACATTTTCCTGATAGGATGAAAGATAATAACAACATATAAAAAGAACAAAAAAAAGAACAAAAATTATAGCGTGGAATTTGATCAATGACGAGAGAGTTTCATGACAACTTGTGAAAAGGGCAGAAAACTTCGGCAGCAGACAATAGGGTTTTAACAGACAGCTAATACCAGCCATCACACAGGGGAAAAGCACAATGAATTCAAAATATTGCTGCATTGAGTAGGAGGTAAAACTCATTATAAAGTTCTTGATGGAAACGACTAATTCAAAACTTTTGTGTTCGAAAATTTTGTCGAAGAAGAAAACTTTATATGTTCATAGTCTGAGTGTTTACTACAAGGACATTTTTTCTTCGACATTTTGTCGCACTTTTTTTTACCTGTCAGGTTGCCTTTCATGAGTTAGAGGTGAGTTCTGTAGGTCGTCTCCATCCCACCCGACACCAAGATGGATTCACAACCAAAGCGATCACGCTCCACCACAGTGGGATGGTTGTACTGCTCTTCCTGTTGTCTTCAGACGTGGATTCGACCATCATGCAAGGACCTGGCAAAGCGAGATTCGTCAGTAAAGAGGACTGCCACTGTTGCCTTGTCCATGCCAAATGGCGTCGTGCCCATGCAAATCGAGCAGCGCGGTGTGCAGGTGTCAGGACAGGGCTGACAGCGGGTCAACTTGGCCGAAGATTGGTCTCCCTGATGAATATAAGCCCTGGTTGCGAACCATCTGTTCACTGACAGTTACGATGGCGGCTGCTTGGAGCTGTCAGCTGGAAAGGGGCTGTTCTTAGTCTTAGAGCCGACAGAACGATGAACCTGTCCTGCTCTCTGATAGTTGACCTCGAGTGTCCGGAGTGTCTTCGCTGTGCAGCGGTCTCGTAGAGTTTGAATGACAGAGTGAACAACTCACAATTGGCGGCCAATTTCTCTAACACCTACGTCTTTCTGTAGCCATGCAATGACCCTCCCTTGCTTGACAGTATTTAATAATAGTCTCTGAGGCATGATTAAAAAGGCGCATAGAAACCCTCCCAGGGCTCTTAAATTACTGATTGTGTTGACAAGGCCTTGCACGCGCATTGCATGGTTTCTACTGTTCAAGCCTGCCGTGTCATAGGGATAAGCTGCGATTGCACGCGTTTATGTGGTTTTAATGACTTTTTTTTGCTCTATTGAGCATGCACAAGACCAAAAATGGATTGTCATCAAATTCACGTTGACTGTTCAGAAATTCACTACAAAAGATTCTGAAGGAGTTGCTCACTGTTGGTACAAACACGATTAACAATAATGTTTAAATAATGAAAGTGGCCTTTCCATCGTTTTGAGCAGTATCATTCAAAACAAGATAACAGAACAATGTGATTAATGGGAGGTGCTGTTCTACATACTGTTATCGCCTCTTTCCATACCATGTTTCCCCATTCACTAGCTAGCTTTCACTCTTTCTCTCATCTGCGAGTTGAATTACCATGAAAACATCATTTTTTCATAAAATAATACACTTTTGACTGTTTGAATAAGCCAGCTTCAGAAGCTGTGAAAGTTCTGCAGCTATAAGTCTATAAAGAATCATTTAGTATAAAAATGAATTGTCTAAATCAGAGAAATAAATGTTCATTTGTGTAGCGTTCTACGACAAAAATTAGGTTTATGCTGTGAGCGCTAGTCAGTTTCATGAATAATAACAGCAGAAACTGCACAACAAAAGACACAGATAATATGGAAACAACAACCACACTAAAATGTGAGGACTAAAACTCTAGATGTTTCCTGAACAAATGTGTTTTAAGAGCACGTTTTAATGACTTGATTGTCTGCAGTCGGCGAGTTCCAACCAGGTGATGCTGAATAAGTAAACACGCGTTCATCGAAGGTTTGTTTTTCATCTTCAACATTTATTCTTAAAAATGTTGAACCCATACAGAGTGTATGGTTGTGTTTTCTCGCAAATAACTCCCCCGGTTTTGCTGGGTAATGTATAATATCTCGAACGTAGATTCGCCATTACAACCAGATGGACCTCTTAATGTGAAAGAGTGTCCTAACTACACAAAGAAAAGATAATTGGACAAAGGCGTCTTTCCATCTGCTCAAGTGGAAAACACTCAGTCCTACAAATACCTGGATGCGATCATCTAAAAAGACAATATCTGCGCGGCAGACGTTCGTCTCAGGACCACGAAATATTTGAATGCTTCAGAAACTTTTGTTATCTACTGCTTGATGTGGTGTGAAAAGCGGATGTTGAAACTTATTGGAAGAGTGCTTTCCAGTAGTGAGAGAGGTGATACGGCCGCGGCCACCGATGTGTGTGTGTGTCTCTCTCTCTCTTGATAGGGTTGGTACGTAAGTAAGATGCGGCAATGATTGATGAGTCTCTGACTGCCAGCATTCTTTTGCCTGAAATAAAAGATCCTGCATCTCTTCTCTTCTGAAAAGTAAATGGCATTGCAGGGGATGGATGTTCCATTCGAGGTTGGGGGACGGGAAATAATCATTGATGTCTTCTTGTCTGTTTCATCCGTCTGTCTCAAGAGTTAGGCCCAGTATATATATATATATCCATTGTACATCCGTACTTACTGCTCAAAATGGGTAGATCTTTCCTTTCGCACTGGTGTTTTGTCGTGTTGCGATGACCGTCCGAAGTATTTTGTGTCAATAAAAGTGTGTGGCTACGGTAGAAGCACAAAGTTCAGCCATTCACTTTTAAATGTGTGTATTTTTATGTGCTGCAAAACATCCCATGCATATTAAAACATCTCTATTGATCACTTGGTCACATGGTGATTCCAATTCTGAAGCATTAACATAAACTGAAGTAAAATATCTTTCTTTCAGCCTAGCTCTGTTAACACTGATAATTATTTACGCAAAGCCAGACTGAGGCTTCTGTCGTTCACTCACACATACACACACACGGGCATGGACACACACACATCCTTCATACACCTGCATGCACATACACACACACACACACACACACACACACACACACACACACACACGTGTACACATACAGACAAAAACACAGAGGTTCTTGATTTGACGATTGATGGATCAGGTTTGAATACAAGAAAAAAGGAGGCGTGAATGACTAAGTAAAAGTACTTACATAGTTAAGTCAGGTCTTTAGTGGAGGAGTGTCAGCTCTCGAGCACACCAGGTCAGGAGGTCGAAGGACGTAGTGCACGGACGATCGTCACCACAGACGTGCATGTTCATGAGATAAGGAGAAGCAGTCAGTAACACCAGTGGCGCAGGCTGGAGATGAAGAAGCCAGTATTGTCAAGGCCAGGCACGAAACCTGTCGGAAATGCCAGTTGACTGATAACCTTTGACAGTAACTGCATTGTTTGGTGACGTAGAACTCGGTCAATGCATGTATCAACGAAATTGATGGTTGGCATAAACAAAAGATAACAAAGAACACTGTTCAGAACATGATCCAGATGTCTGCTAGGATCAGATCTCCATTCATGCGGAGGACATTAAAGGTAAGTGTCTGAATGCTGCCGACCACACCAGTCCTTAATGAAACCAGGGTGAAATAACTCATCATTGGTTACAAAACTTAATTTACGACCATAAGGTAAACCGAACTGGGAGAAAACCTATTAATTAGTCATCAATTTTCTTGATTATTTATGACATATTTTAATTTGTGTTTTTTTACGAAGAATTACCATACGTTTTCAAGACAATCCAATCAAAAACAAGCGAGAATTGATTTAAGAGATTTTTGTAAAGTGAATAAACATCAAATTAAGCATGAAATTAAAAAATCACGTTCAGTCAGATTGGTTGTCACGGCAACTTACTGGGCATCCATCGATTACTCGGTCCTGCAAGCCTTTATCACGGGGTCAAAAGTCGTAGAAGAGATCGCAATCGATATTGATCTGTTCTGACTGGCAGACGACACATTAGCCATCCTTAGTCTGCCAGTGACATCAAAGACAGAGTCTGCACAGTTACCTGCTGTCCTTTTACTATGTCCAAAAGTGACCAAGGTTTGGTCAGACAATAACACGCAATAACAAGCTAAGAAAGAAAGCAATCAAGTGAGCAAGAAAACACTCGTCTTGAGGTTTACCCTGATGTCCATTCGGTGGAA
The DNA here is from genome assembly GCA_004794655.1 of Marisa cornuarietis. Taxonomy (NCBI): domain Eukaryota; kingdom Metazoa; phylum Mollusca; class Gastropoda; order Architaenioglossa; family Ampullariidae; genus Marisa; species Marisa cornuarietis. The sequence goes on from SMMW01000585.1 coordinate 13,680, forward strand.
ACCACGACAAAACATTTTTCATTACAGCAAATCTGGTTATTTCAAGCGCTGGCACACAAAATACACAAGCGATTGAGTGCCAATGCACTCATATAGGCTGATGGAGAATTTTTCTGAATGCGTATTAAAACTTCAAGGCAAGCAACGTTTCGTGATTAAAGTTCAACTGTTTTGAAAATGCATTCACGTATTTTGTTGTTGTGCAAATTAGTAAATTATTATTCTTAGCAAAGGGCACGATGTTTAGCATGGTCACCAACATTTGTCGAAACGAGTATTCCTGGTACAGTTTATTCACAGAACATCACACAAACAATCAAGTGATGTTATCTGTATTATCAAGTGTCCATGTTTTAATTATGACACGAATGCTTAGCCAGGCATAACTGTGTGTGCGTATGTATATTATCATAAAAATGTTTTCACTAATTATAGAAAAGTAAAATCTCAAACAGGCATAAAAAATCAAAGGGAGAAAACCCTGTATTGGTTGCAGCAACCAGGTACAATCATATCTTGCAACAGAATAAAATAGCAGAAACTCCAATAAGGAAAAAGAAAAAAAGAAAAAAACCCCGCAATATCAACAGAATCTCTAAACAACACAGCTTGTTGTTTGTCATTAACTAGAATCTTGCTGGTCTCAAGGGAAGTAGCTTCAGCTTTCAGTTGGTTGCGATTGATGTTTCCGGGGTTACCTGCCTTTATACATGTCCACAAAAAAGGAACAAAATCTGTACAACTGATGTATTTTATAATTGAATTTATTTTCCCAGTGTGCAGTTCATCTCTTTTTTTTCCTTTCATGCTTTTTGTCACCTCCCAATTTTTCTACGTAGTGTTATTTGTTTGTTTGAATGAACGATTGAAAAATGAAATTGTGTTGAGATTCCTAAATACATGGCATTTATAATAAAAAAAATATGTAATTGGGTGTCAGCGAACATTATGGAAGAGAGCTACTCCTTTTCTCCCCAAACCAATTAATCACAAGCAAAACATTTAATTTTTGGTTTTGAGTTCACTAATAACGTTTAAATAAAACTTAATCGACTTCTTTGCCTCGGAGAAACCTATTTTGCAATGATGACATCTACATTACACGGAACGTTAACTAGATAGGTATGTTAGTGGTATGTTAGTGACATAGGACCTCTTTTTGATGGAGACATTGTTGTCGCAGACAAGGAAAATATCAGTCGACGAAAACCCTTTTCAGAATCTAATTCTAGGGGTGTTAACTACTGGGCTATTGTAGTTAATTGCTGAGACAGTAGCAGTTCTTCATCTCTAGCTTATTTGTATGTTTTGTATGCGATTGATGTTTTTCAATCAAGACTTCTCGCAATGCGTAAAAGAAATGAAACCTCACGGACTGTGGCAGCCTTTTGCCGAAACCTGCTAGAGAAAGGCCAAGACATATACTGTGGTGACCGGACACTTAATCCCCGGACACTTCATCCCCGGACACTTCATCCCCTAGACACTTAATCCCCAGACACTTCATCCCCAAATCGCGACACAACACTCAAAACTGCTATTTTGTGAACTATAAATAGTATAACCGTAAGAGAAATGTGTCGCGTGGTAACTCTGGGTAACTCTCGTAAGACTGGGATGTTATAAATGTTGAAGTTAAGTATTATTTGAATTTGAATTAAATTTTTCATTCACTTCATAAATTTTTGAGTTGAAATTTCATTTTGAGGATTGTCTGGGGATTAAGTGTCTGGGGATTAAGTGTCCGGGGATTAAGTGTCTAGGGGATGAAGTGTCCGGGGATTAAGTGTCTGGGGATGAAGTGTCCGGGGATGAAGTGTCTGGGGATGAAGTGTCCGGGGATGAAGTGTCTGGGATCCATTTAGTGTTGGGATGATTCTCTGGGACTCTCACAGAACATAAAAAGCAGCCAAGCACTGTCATTCCCAGAAATACCATTACATAAAAAAACATCAGGTGCCAGTTGCACAACACGTTTCTAAACCTTAAAACTGTTCTAAAGAAGCAAAATCTCTTCTTAGCCATTTTGATGCATTGCAGAAAAACATACAAAAAATTGTACTGACAGGACGGAAAGTCAGACTTCAACAACTTTATCTTACTTAAAGCAGTTTTAGTTTTAAAAATTCTAAAATTGTGGTGTGCACGTTAAATTAATTATATAAAAAGCGTTAAGGCCAAAAAGTGTTTAAAATTAGAAATGTGTTGTGCAATTGGCCCCAGAACAAAATCCTAGACGCGCTCTGCTTACTCTCACAAACTCTTTGTTTGAGCTTATAACTAATTTCTATAGAACATTGCACTCAATCATGCCACTGTGCTGTAAGCTCTCTGAGGAGTACAATACATGTGCCCGTTGATTTTGGCAGGCCTGTTTGTCGCGTGAATTTAAATAACACGGAAATTGTATACTACTGATTGTATCGTTCGAAATACAGCAACAAATAAAACAATAATGAAGTAGATAGCTTACATAAAAACACTAGACCCCTGCCTGCTGATTTCCTGTCCTCTGTCAACTCATCCAGCTTCCATTACTATTTCTGTTTCTGGCGCAGAAACATCTTCTGTTCGCCGTTGATGAATTTCCTGGAAGCACAGATCCTAATTTGTCCTGAAAATGCAAAGTCTCATGAATATCATTCTCAGACTTCACAAGGCTGCAAATTCTTGAGACTTGATTGCAGGGGTGGAAATCAACTCACAGCTTCTGAGTATCTTGGAGGCAAAAAGGAAAGAAAAGAAATAAAAAAAGAAAGATACTGAGGCAGGTACGTGATGAGTAGTCCAGTACGTTCGTCATAGGTCACAGGTCATAGGTCATCAAGGGCTCACGTCTCTTTACTAAGTGGGACGCAGCACTCCCAGTATAATCGCATAATATCGTTTTAATATGTAAGCAGCAGCTGAGCGATCACACACGTCCATCCTACGCCGACATCACAGAATCGCGTAAGACCACGGCTCGAGTGCTTATGCCGATTGACCCCCTCCTATTCCAGAGTTCACGAGCTGTGTAGTTCCTGCCCGAGAAGACAGCTCTGAGATGTTCCGACATGATAAGGTTATGCATTCTTAAACAGTTTTTCCAGGGTTCTCCCAGATCTCACGTAAGCCTTCTATTTTCAGCACAATGTACTTTTGTGTTCAGTAAAGACAACAAGAGTCTGTCAGTCACATACAAATCCTGAAAAAAATCCTGCCTGCGCCATATTACTTCAGACGGTCATACCTGCTAAGCGTATCTTCTCTCTCTCTCTCTCTATATATATATATATATACAATTAGATAGTAAGTTTTAAGTCTGATTTAATCTATTTAGAGGGAAATATTAAGCATACACCAGAATCACTAGTAAATGTGTCTCTGTCATTTGTATGAGTTGTCAAATAAGCGATGGCGGCAGCAGATCTGATGGTCAAGGGAGAAAGAGGGAAGAAATAGAGAAAGAAATAGAGAAAGAGATAACGCCATCGTCAATGCCAGTGACATTTCTTTATTCGGTTAAGCTTGCGACGATACCGATATAGCAGGCAGATATGTTAACCACGAACAGAGCAAAAACAGCTATATAAATAAATATAAGGGAATCTACATTGGTAGGATTACTGTATATGGGAGATATAAAGATTGCACTGCAATGTTTTTTGAATGTCACAACTAAAACCCCCGATTGCATGATACATGGAGCCTGTGTCGCTTTCTACTGTTATTTAATGCACATGTAAAACGTATTGCATATTGACTGAAATTAAGTACTTTATCACATGATCATTTACCAGAAAGAGAGAGAGAGACAGAGAGAAACAGAGCCTACTTTAATTTTGGGACTTGTGAAGTTATCTGAAAAGAATTCTCACATGGGAATAAATAGATAAATGCTTATTTTCTTTTCGATACGTCTTCCCTAGAGATACAAAATGCTACACGTTGAAGCAATGAACTTGTCAATACTGTATCAAATTTACAAAATTCCAACGACGACATTCTATTAGATATCATGTTGGGACGGTGGCAACATCAACGCCGACGACTGGAGCGGCGTGAGCAGCCTTTTGTCCTCGCCACATCAGATGGATAGCTATTCAGCTGATGCTGTATTCCTGAAAAATGTCAGAGATACATGAAGAAGGAGCAAGTGAAACATTACTGGCATTTTTACATGGCAATAGTGAAGCTTTTTATTTGTTTGCGGAAAATCACATTTACAGTAGAAGACCTACTTCTTTTTGTCCAAACTACGCTCCACAATGTCCAAATGCTAGAAAAGGGCTGTCACACCAAATGCCTCAACACTAAACAACTAGGTTGGCTCTACACTCGAGGCTCTCGGTTTAGATAACGAGGAGTGAAAATGGGCTGCTGAAAGCCAATGGTTAATCTTTTGGCTGCTCGTCAAAACTCGCTTTGAGGAAATTCAACTCTAATTTCAGCAGACAAAAAGCCGAAGCCTGAAGAACTTGACGAAAGAATGTGGTCACAAGGCACCACAGGCTGTCTGTTTTTCTGGGCAATGCGAGGGGCTGTTCAGCATCTGACCTTTAACGCTTCACAGAGTTTGACATTTGCTTTTGCCTCCACTGGTCTTTTCCCCAACTGTTCCATTGATTTTATTTTCTGGCATCTTTGTCGTTATAAGAGGCGCAACTCTGGAATGCTTTCAATCTGTTTCCCGCCGACAGAAAACTGAACCAGCATGTGAATAAATAGTATTTTATGGAACCCTCGCTATATTTTACTAAAATTAAATATAAAGGGGTTGAAGATGACTCCTACAGTTCACAGAACGAGCAAATTTCCCTCAAACAAAATGATGTAAGTTAAAGTCAGATTGGAGTTTGTGTTTGCTGTACACCATAGCTTGAAGTCAAGAAGTCGAGCAAGAAAAAACCAGGTGACTGCTGACCTTCGTACATATATCAGTCACGTTCCCGGACTGACTCCAAAAATTTCAAGTGATTCCAGTGGTTAAACAGACTGCATCGGCACGAAGACAATGAACAATATTTTCTCCTTCTGATCGACGCTCGAAAGAATAAACTCTGACCCGATGGAATGTTGTTTGTAGGAATGGTTTCATCAATAAATGCTATTTAAATAGGGTGTTAGAGGTTGAATATGTGTGTGTGGGTGCGTTCGTGCACTAGTACGTGTCCTGGTGTTTTGAAGTCCCGTGAGTTGGGACTCTGGTACATTCTACTACTATTTATAATAGGATTGTTAAAACGTATTTACCTGTAGATACGAGCTCAATGCGCTGCACGCAAAAGACTACAAACGAATCCACAGCCAACCAAATAGTAAACATAATCATCAGCAGACAGACAACACCATGACAAAGATAAATGCATTGATGAAGAATTGAGGAGTGGGCTGAACTGTGCTCTTGATTGTTCAAGGTATTTCTTAAATAGCCTTATTTGAGGGCTTTAAATTTAGACACAGTTCGAGGAGAAAGGGGATGCATTTTAATAATGCAGAAAATTCGAATTATACATCGAGCATCTCCAATTTGTGAACCACTAACACCGTCAGCTAATAAACACGTTTATTTAAGGCAGAGGGAAAACTACCTGAACGCCATAGGCAACAGAATTTCTCGTAGTCGTAGCTTTTTAAAAACTATTTAATTTCTTGCAGTCTACAAAACTGTTAATGGGTCGTGCATTAAGATTCATCTATTCTCCATTCACTTTGAGAATACCCCAAGTATACCCCGTGACTAGTATGTGAACTGTACACTGCAAACACGTGACAACAGTTGGTACAGGATACTAATGTCAGGGATAAGGATCCAAAACATAAAGCAGGAAAATTTTGGAAAAACCTTTCGCCCACACTCTGATGTCTTTTGTTATCGGGGCACAATTCTACATTTATCTGCCACAAAAATCATCTTACGATAATACCAACATTTTAAGAAGCTTAACTTCCACATCCGCCATACTAAGCTGCTGTGGGGTTGCCGTTAATATCTGATGCAGAAGATAAGTGTTAATAGAGGGGAGGTGGGAGACCATCTCTTGATTCTGCTGGTTTCTCTGTTTGTGTCTGTCTGCCAGGTAACTTTATTAGCCAGTTAACTGTTATCTGTGCATATGCAAATCTGACCCAGAGGAGTAGTAGCAGCTTTGATTCAGCTTTCTGTTTGTCTCTCTCTCTCTCTGTCAGTCTCTACTTTCTCCATTCTTTACGATCCGGGGTTGTGAATGGGTTTAACTAGATGTGCACATGCTCAAAATCGTTCTTGCGCGTCTAAATGAACGATAAACTTATGGATAGAAGTGCCAGATGATTATTAAAAATATACTAAATGTGTATAATAAGAAAACCTGTATCGTGGTGACACTGGTTTTCTAACCATATTGAAGGAAGCTTAATAAATACTTCTGTTTGTATATTCTCCAAATCGTTGGTGCACTTTTGTTTTACATCTTTTACAATTCTGTACTAATGTTTTCCTCCACTCTTTACACCGAAGAATGTTAGAATACGTAGTGCTAATACAACACAACTAACTGGAAACCACTAGAGATTTCTTAATGATGTCGTGTACAGCGAAACGGGTTAAAAGTATGTTACTAAAAGCTGAGCAATTAAAACATATGCAATAAAGTGAAATATATTTTCCTACCATCAGGAAGTCATCTGAGAGATTTATCATCCCACAATCTTTGTATGTGTTTATATTACTTTAACTCCTTAAAGTTTATGGATGTCCACAATTTATTGGCTCAGGTTAATGCTAACTTTTATTATGGGAAAATGCTGACAGGCCGGCTCAGTCTACAATCCAGATTAATTTAGTTTTAAGTAAATAAAGTTATAGCCAACGAGCAAATCTCCCAGAATCCAGATCTCACCATTTCCTGTAAACAAGCATCAATGGACTTTTAGAGGAGACATAAGCAAAAAATAAAAAAAGAGAAAAGGCTACCTTCCCCTCCCCTCCGAAAAAAGGGAATCCCTCTGCTAAAGTCGCGATGTGCGGTGCCCACGCACACTCTTTTTGAAGTCTCTGGAATCTCCCTGCTTTCACTGAGCCTTGGCAGAATTACATCATGGTGCTTTGTGAGGAAAACAGTCAAAAAACAGCCTCCTTGCTCCGACCGTCTGCAAGTGTCGCAAGGATTCTCCAGACAATTGTGCGAGGAAAGCAGACAGAGTATGGGCGTGACAGGTCTCTTAAACATGGCCTTTCACAGAAGCGACCACAGAGAGAGAAAAAAAAAACGAACGATGGGATCTAGATGAAAGACACACATGAACACATCTTCCCACACACTTATGCACGCACGCACGCACTCACGCACACACACACACACACACACACGCACGCACGCACGCACGCACGCACGCACGCACGCACACTGTTACACTTATATGCACACACACACACACTCGCTCTCTCTCTCTCTCACACACACACAGATGAAGTTGGAGGGAAGAGAGAGAGAGCTGCACAAACGGACCGATACACAGACTCCATTAAAATCGCAGACTTTACACGCACAGGCGGTAAACAATTTCTTACTCTATGCTGCTAATTTTTTTTAGCCAGCAAAATGCACAGAATCTCACTTGCTTAAACATTCAAGACATTTTGATGGCACGAGTTGCATGACAATATCGAAGGCGAAAACGAAGAATTAGCCGTTGAATCTTATCATCGTTTTCTGAGAAGCAAGGCTATACTCAAATGTTTTGGCAAACAAGCTCTTAACATGTTGACCAACGTGTTTTTATCCCGCGAGTTCGCCATCAGCTAATTATTTCATTGGACGTTTACAAACAACTTTGCAAAATTAGGTAAAAATTTTACGACTGTTGACCACAGAGCGGCATTAAAAGAATGTCTTTGGTGCCTGTGTGACCTTATCATAGTAGATATCACTGTAGCTTGGGTATTGTGGACAAATTCTGTAGCATACATAGAGACCAGACTAGAATGTCTGAAAAGAATAAAATATGTATATCAATATCTTAAAAAAAGAAACATTGAAGAGAATGTGTGTGTGTGCGTGCGTGTGCGTGCGTGCGTGTGTGTGTGTGTGTGTGTGTGTGTGTGTGTGTGTGTGTGTGTGTGTGGAAATTTCTCTAAATTGGATTAGTTCACGAAAAAGAAATAAATGAGGCGTAGAAGAGACCTAATAACGCCATTGTGCAGGATGTTGCAGCAAACTCTGAATTCCGCCAGAATGTTCTCTGGTATTAGGAACAATTTAAAAGGAAGCCTTAAGGAAAAAAAATAACTGCATCAAGAGAAATAAAATCAAAGTTTAGTGCTTCTCTGGCGTCACAGACACACAAGTCTCCGGGCACAAAACCTACATTTAGTAATTTGATAGATTTAAACTTTTTTCACGGGCTGTCTGTCTGAATGCTCACCAGGGCGACAGATGTTTGATTTTTTGTGTTAAGGAGCGCTTAGCGAGCACGTCGTCTCAATTTAGAAAATTAATTTAGAAGTTACAGTGCTTGTTGCTCTCACAAAAATATTTAAGTATTCCCAGGCGCATTTGTTAATTGAGATAAGCCCTGTGCGTGTCCAAACTTTTGTGGCTGCATTTTCTAGTTTTCTGTCTTCCTGCCTCTTAGACACGCTCTGTCACTCTCTTCCAGCCCGCGGATGCACACTCGTGTACTGTTCATCACAAAAAGAAACTCACATCCGTGCAGAGACTCAAACTTTGAAACATTTGAATAAATGACAAATGTTGGGTAAAGATAGTAAAACGTACCAAAGATTCTGTTTTGTTGGAGTAGGGAGGGGGCTCAATCAGTGGAATGCACATCGTTGTCCTGATGGAACAGCCGCTTCTACTTCAAAATCTCCTATGATATTATTTACTCGTCACAAATCACCTCTCTGGTCACCCTGACAAAGACGCTGCTGTGACATTTTGTATTCTGTCTGTCAACAGACTAACTGATGAAGGTATGGGTGAAGAGCAGGCCTTGGTGCATAAACCCGTGATGTAACGTGCACCTCAATAGTTTCTTGTACTCACCAGCTTTAGTATCTTTGTCGCCAACATTGATTGTCTTTTTCACAATTCTTGATCGTCTTTATCTTCAGTCTTGATCATCTTTGTCACAAAAAGAGACTCTCTTTTTCAGTATTCTTAAAGTCCTCCTCACCAGTGTTTCGTGAAACTTTCACAGTCCTTTAACGTCTTTGTCACCAGTCATCACTGTGTTCGTCTTTAGTACTGATGGCCTTCTTGGCTATTTTTAACGTATTTCTCACGAATGTTGATGGCAGATGTCCCTATTCTTTAATATTTGTCACTAGTTTTGATCGTTTTTGTCATTATTCTAACGTCTGTCACTAGTCTACTGTTTTTGTCATTTGTATTGATCGTCTTTGCCATCTCCCTTCATCATCTTTCTCTCTATTTTTAAATCTTCGTCACCAGTCTTGATTGTTTTTAATACCAGCCTTAATCGCCATTTCCCCTAAATATTATCTATTTAGAAATATGGAGGTCGGCTGCTACAGTATAATGACAAACGTGGTGTCACTTTTAAGAGAATCGTGTAGAAGTCCCGATGAATTTACAACATCCAGTGGGCCGTGTGCATCAGGGCTTCACACTTAAAGGCAATAAACTAAGGCGAAAATTAAATGTTTACATTCGTAAAACATTTTCTTGATAAGATGAAAGATAACAACAACAATTCATAAACAGAGAAAATTAAAAAAATAAGAAGACGAAGAGCGTGGCATGTGGTCAGTGACGAGACGGTTTCATGAGATACTTGTGAAAAGGTCAGAGCACTCCCAGAAGATATGGTTTTATCAGACAGCTAATCCCAGACACCACACAGGGGAAAAGCACAATAATTTCAAAATATTGCTGCATTGGGTAGGAAGTAAAAAATAGGGCCAAACCTATTCCAAAGTTCTTGATGGAAATGAGAAATTCGAAACTGTTTTGTGTTCCTGAATTTTGCCGAAGAAGAAACTTGGGTTCTGTTCACGTGGACATCTTTAGCGAATGTCTCCATTTTATTATGAAACGAAGTGTGGCTGCTCGTCATGAAGATTTTATCTCAGCAGAAAGGCCGAATTCGAGTGTTTACGACAGAACGGAGCTGTTTCATTATGCATTTAGCAGTTTTGAAATTCTGCTAAACTACAATAAGCAACTGATTTTACAAATATTTTTTTAATGTAAAGTGTTCTAGCACCTGTTATACCGGGTCAAAACAATAGAAGACAACTTTGTGATTACTATGAAGGGATGATGCAGCATTGGTAAGCAAAACGGGACCTCGATAACGATCTCTTTTTATTGTTTGTTAAAAAAAACGTTGGTTCAAACATTCTTCATGCCAAATGTCGAATTGTAAATAACACTACGAAATAATGCGTTGGCTGTTCGAGTCAGTCGATATTTAGAAACTAAGGACAGGGCTGTAGCTGTGACTCTGGAAAGAACCATTTATATAAAATATCAGTTTCATGAACAATAAGAACAGTAGAAATTGCACAACAAATGAACACAGACGATACGGAACAATAAGCCAGACTAAAAAAACTGAAGCTTAAAACTCTAGGGCCAGTTGCAGAACACATTTCTAATTTTAAACACTTTTAGGCCTTAAATCTTTTTAGACAATCAGTTTAAAGTGCACACCACAATTTTAGAATTTTTAAAACTAAAACTACTTTAAGTAAGATAAAATTGTTTATGTCTGACTTTCCGTCCTGTCAGTACAATTTTTTGTATGTTCTTGTGCAATGCATCTAAATGGCAGAGAAGAGATTTTGCTTCGGTAGAACAGTTTTAATTCTTAGAAACATGTTGTGCAACCAGCCCCTAGATGTTTCATAATCAAATGTGTTTTAAGAGAACATTTTAATGACTCTATTGTCTGCAGGTGGCAAATCATATGAGAGGGAGTTTTAAGAAGTTGATGCTTAATAGGTAAACACGTTCAACGAAGGATGTTTCTGAGTTTCAAGATTTCTTCTTTCTGCAATATTTAATCCATTTGTTGTGTCTTTTCGAGGATATATTAATAACTCGCCTTGTTTTACTGGAAGTTGTGACATAAGATATTGGGTAACGCATAGTGTACACACGCGAAAGGACACAGGTTCGCAATTATTCCCAAATGGATCATCAGGAGTGAACAAAGATTCTAAGCATACAAAGAAAAGTTAATTAAATAAAGGCGTCCTTCCATCTGCTCAGGTTAAGAACACTCTTTATCAACCCAAGCAACAGTCCTTAAGAGCGCTAAGTTGTCATTAACCGAATTTTGCCAGAATTGAATGTCTGGACCTTGACGATCGCAAAATAAATTAGCACACAGAGGAGAGTAAGGGGAGGGACACATAAAATCTTTGGTTAGACTTTCCTGTCTCATTGTGAGTGCTTAGATCTTCGTCAAATGCGATTAGTTCGTTGAGAAAACTTTCCCCACAAAATACGAGCGAAAGAAATTTAGAGTCAGGAACAGTTTGGTCGGAAATAGTCGCCGATCGGTAAAACGCAAGTAAAATAGATTTTGTTTGCCAACCAACGTTGAGGACAAAGATAAGAGATTTCGGTTGGTTGGTTGCGGAATTTGGTTGGTAAAAAACTGTCTTTGAATAACAGCGTTTGGTTACATGCAAAGGTAAAATCATAACATACCAGAGCTAGAAAAAATGAGATTACATCATGTCACGAAACGAAAGAATGTCAGAAAAAAATCGACTCTTGTTATTACCAAATCAAATCCTCATCGGTACATCTTCAACGAGAAAAATCCTTATTTATACTTCTTTATCCAGAAAATCCCTCAGTGATATAGTCTTTCAAACACCTCCACAAGCCTGGGAACTTATCTATGAGCTAAGTCGTCCCGGGTACATCAAGGTTAAGCGTCTCGTCTCCATCGTCATAAAGTAGCGTTAGTCCCGGTGAATTCTACTCTACCCCGAGTGCTTTAGTTATAAATCACGGAAGATATGTACTGGGGGTAGAGTAGCATACAGAAATATCCTCAGGTTGTGGTCTGTACATCGTAACTACAGAGATACTAATGTTTCCCTGGTTTTCCTATTTGGTGTACGGGTAATGACCCTCGCTTCACGAATACGACCCCCGGATGAGAGAGCTTATGGTGCTATTTGCTATTCAGGTTTGGAGTTGGACATCTTTTCATGCCTGCATGGATCCCTGCTTGCCTGTCTGTCTTCACTGTCGTATTCTGTTTTCATCCAACCACAAGGATTATCCTATTTAGATACCAATAGTACCATTAAGTTTGGGCCAGCTCTTAATATTCCAGTAACCTTATATATAGATATATATATAAAACTGGTTTTGAAACTTTTTCTCAGTAATGACATTAGTGTAAATTAAGATGGGACTGTAAACAGTACAATTCACTGTAAAGAGCACATAACATTACTTTTATTACATTTTTTTTAGTGATAAAGAATAAACACATTTTCATTTACTTCCTATGGGAGAGTCGATAATTCGCTGAGACTTTTAGTAGCAGATAAACATTTAACTCTCTGTGATATTTATCTGGGTGTTATAACTTGCAGAACTGACACCCATAAAAATGGCAAATAAAAGATGAACTATGTGAACTTTTGGTGCGTAGATGTAAAGAATAAAGGTGTTCTGTGTCTTTACAATAACACTCCTCTGGTCAAATGGTATAAAGTCGATATGTCCGCGCCGCCAGGATACACATCCATTTGGGGCCTTTTCAACTTGAGAAGCAGTTTCCACTCTCCTGTCTGCTCCTGCATTACTGCCTATCGACTGATGCCTGCAGAAGAGCAGCACTTGTGACGAACTCCCTTAGACACCAGGCTTTCCACACAAATTTCTCCAAAGAAAGCTTTGTGTGTGTGTCTAGAACTCACTGACTAGATACACACGAACTCACGCACAGGAAACGTCTGGACGTATTCCATTGCAAAATCCCAATATTGCACGTATCAACATAGAAAAAAATGTAACTAGATTGTTAATTTCATTAACCAGCAAGGCGAACTTTGGTTTACATGGGCACACACACACACACACGCACGCACGCACGCACGCACACACACACACACATGCACGAACGCGCATACGGACGCGCGCTCGGAGATGGCAAGCCCGAAAAAGCTTGCTAAAAGACGAAAGTTGACTGTTTGATCCTTTTTTCCTTCTAGGGGCTGAGATCATACCTTGTGTAGCTCCCACGCCCTCCGTGATAAGCACTGCTGTCCCCACATCCCCAGTCCTAATTAGCTTTAGAGCGGGATGCACCGGCGCGACACTTATTACATTTGTGTAATAAATGATGGCAACTTCCCTGCCTTCCAAGACCTCGAAACTCGCTGAAGGGCTTTCTCCGTGGATGCCTAATATTTTAAGTGACTATCTTCTTGTCCACTTCAGTACACCTTTTGAGCGCTTGATCCTGTGCAGTTCGTCTGAGCTGAGCAAGACGGTTCAGTAAATATGAATTAGTTGATGATCTGCTTAGATGTAATCAAAAATTTTCATTGACTGTGGTGCTCAGTGTGTGAAGATGTGTGAAGTGTAGATAGAGGGCGTCCATAAAGTCCGTGTGCAATTTTATAGAAGGAACGTATTTGTCAGTATATGTAACAGAAAAACCCGTGAAAGGGACTAAAAAGGTTGATGTATCTAGTTTTTTGTCTTTAGAAGTCCTATTGTCTTTAACTTAAAAATTACTTATTTTTTCAGAATCACTGTGGACCTATGGCTGTACAAGAAGAGAAAGTAAATTTTTCATGGGCGAATTCTTAAGGGTGATAGTTATATAGAAATGCTGCGAAATTACTTTATTTTTCAACTTGAACAATTAAGACTGATAAAGAATGCAGTGTTTCAACAAGATGGTGCTGCTTGTCACTGCTATACATGTTAGACAGTTTCTATATGAGAAATTCCCTAATGGATTGGAAGAAGTGGACCATTTTCTTGGCCTCCGTTTTAGCCAGAGTGAGTGACTTCATTGGATTTTTGTTCTGGGGACATGTGAAAACTAATGTTTATTCAACTAAGCTTCGATTTTTTAAGGACTTGCAAGGTAGGATAACTGAGGTAATTGCTGGTATTACTAAAAATCAGCTTGAAAATACTTTCCGAGAAATATAAAATCCTATTAACCTTTGTATTACTAATAATGGTGGACTTGTTGAAAATTAACAAGAACAATAAAAATTATAAATATTTTTTCTTTCCAGTCATTATTACATATTTTTCTATCACATATACTTATAAAGTTAAAACTATTTCAAACTGCACAGTACTTTATGGACGCCCTGTATTTTGAGTATGTGCATCCATTGCCGATCTCGCGCTGTGTTGTTACCGGATTGTAAGCATTTCTGCTTTAAAGAAATTCGCAAGTGGTAATTTGATTTAAAAAAAAGATACATATACAACTCTGTGAGTGACTGAATACACTACACCTACCCGTAGAATAATTAAGGATCTTCGGGATCTTTTTCTAAGGAACGTATAAAGATGTTCTGAAACTAATGGTTCGAGAAACAAATGCACATTGCAGGGAAGCCGTTGTGATGAATTGAAGGTAATTTGTTGCCCCGGGGACAACATTGAAAACCCAAGAGGCACTTTTTCATCATAATTATAGTGTTTAAACACCACAGATGTAACCTTACCCATGCAATTATTGTTATAAATCAGTGACAAAGGTGCCCTAGGGTACAGTAACATACAGAAATGTTTACGGGCTCTGCAAACGCCCTCACAACCTGGAGACAAGACTCTTTTAACTAGTTTTCCCCCACTTTTACCATAGGCAACATTTAACTTCGCTTCATAACTACGACCTTAAAGAGCAGAAAGTGGCGTGGCAACACCAAACATGAAAATTCGGAACAGTCAATTCTGAGACTCAACTCTCATTTTCAGAATGTTTGTGACTCACAGACTGTCGGCACATGCGTGTCAGAGCTTGCGTTTAAAAGGAACGAATCCCGACAATTAAAAAAAGATTTAATTAAAAAAATTACATCCAATTATTTCAATAGTTCAACTTATGAATTAATTAATTTAAAATGACTTTTTCTTGAGAAAGGTATAAAGTCTCAAGTTTTGCATAGTTTGTTGTGTCTTTATTTGCACATAATGTTTTCCTCTTTTGCTGCTGCTGATGAAATGTGCCTTTGAGTTTATACATCTATATAAAAAGGTTGTGACAAAAAGTCTAGAGTCAAACAAAGATGGCGCCAGCCTCGCAAATATTTTTAGGAACGTGGAAGGTAATTTGAAAAAAAATACGGACGAAGTTGAAGTCGTTTGGATTAATGTGGCCGAGGGCTAGAGTAATCTTGCCTTCACCCTGCTACTGGTCTTCCCATTAGAGTAAATTTAGATCACGACGGTCGAGACAGATTTTCTCCAGCGGTAACCATAATCCTGTCAACGTTGTGATGTTTGTGGCTTTTTGGGTCAGTTCTGTGTGGAAATTTATCCCCTATCGACTGCTGAATAGGACTCCACGTGAGGATAGACGGTAACCAAATGGGTTTCACTTTGGAGACATGTCGACTTCACAACCACCGACTCAAAACAACATTGTAACGACCGCAAAATACTCAGTACTCTCAGAAAAGTATGTAACTGTAGCATTGTTTTGTGTATAAAGAATATGAGTGCACCCAAACTGCCCATGAGTCTGCTCGATGTCGCAAAGGGTGCAGAACAGGACGGGTGGTCTCCGTTGTAGTCCACGAACAATCTGTCCTTTGAAAGCTGGAAATTAGCCGCCTTTTATGTTTCATGTTAATGACTGTTTAGCTGGAGAAGTCAAATAGCCATAAAGATCAGAGTTTTATTGGTTCTCGATATACACATGGCATGATCATACGTTGTATGTCTCCTACAAGATAGAAGTAGGCCGCAAATTCTTCAGCACGATGTCAGAAATGTAGAATCAAAACTACTCCTTAAATAATTTCCCGGCACCCTCAAAAGTTCTTCCTTCATTTTTGAAAATGAATGAAAAAAAATATCATTAGACCTTCGTTTATTATTCCAATAGCAATTTAATGGAACGGAAATTTCGATAACATGAACGTTGAAGTGTTTACGTTTGGTTTGATGGATCCTCTCACACACTTTTTCTATCCTTGAAAAATTAAAAGTAGATTTCTTTTAACTGCGGGTGTCAGTATCGGGCGTGGCGCTGACTGCATGAAATCTAGTCACGAGACCTCGACCGACCTGCCTGTAAATGCACAGTCTCCTCCAGAGAACGATTATGTCGCACGACAGACGCAGGCATCCATCGCCTACAGACTGTAGGGGCGGCTGGTGACGCAGTAGCTAAAGTCTCTGTCCCCACGACATTGAGAATCGGGTGTCGTAGGTTCGTATCTCGGCTCCGACATACATCTCTCTGTTTGTGACCCCTGATCGTCAGTGATTTTTTTCGGGCACTATGGTTTCCTTCATTTTGTGTGTGTGTGTGTGTGTGTGTGTGTGTGTGTGTGTGTGTGTGTGTGTAGTGTTTTGAAATTGATTTCTGGGATACAGTGCTATATAAACGTCAGTTCTTATTGTTACCGTTGTCCCTTCTTATAGTTTTGATTAAAAGTAAATGATATTGAAAAATAAATAAATAAATAAATAAACTCTGTATAAGTACTTTCCAGCATTTTCTTCAATAGTTGTCATGAAAATGTTTAGAAATCTACTTAATCAGTGCTTCAACGTACTCAACTGTGATCTGCTTTGAAAAAAAGGAAGATAATAAGGCCAAAGCTATAGCCCCAGCACCTTTTCACATTTTTTATCAATGCTCTTCTGGGATTATTCCCCCATAACTCGAAATTTAGAGAAAAAGTCACGTGTAAAGCTTATCACATTCTCCAGATAGGCAGCCTTACACTAGTGTGCTTGATTACTACCATCAACTACTGCGCATTTCTCGCATTTCTTTGGAAAAGAAATTCGATAATGGGTCGATTTGTCCTTCCTCGGTGCCCCTTTAAAAAATAGTTGATCTTCAAATGATTGTCGTTACTTCTCCAATTTTTCCAGGAAATCCCGAGCGCTAGATTTTTCCTCGACTATTTTTCTCTTCATTTTAGACACGAAAATCTTTTCAGGATCTACAAAAATAAAAATCAAAATAAATCAGTCACGGAAAACCAAAACTTCTGCTTTCAGAGAATCATAGCCCTTGAGAATTCCACAAACGTTTACTGAGATGACTATTAATTTCTGTTTGTTTCCATGACTCTAGCTCTGTGGTTTGAAGCGCAAGACTCTGAACAGCAGGCGGGGGGTAGCCCACGACAACCAGCCTCATCTGCGAGACACGTCGGTACTGTCAGACTGACTTCATCACCAACTACTTCATGCGTGAAAGCTTTAGCAGACGAAGCGACTCCTGGGCAACTGATGTAGACAACATTGCTCGCACATTATTCCAAGGACTTACACGGAAATGACCCTCTAAGCAGTTTTGAAGAAGCAATCTTTGTCATGCCTACTAAATAAGTCCCAGTTTGTATGCACCCCAAGCCGGTCATTCTTCTTTTGTTTCACAACCAGAAAGCAAAAATGAACTAATCAAATCGCGTTAAAATTGTTCTAATATTTTTCTCAGCCTTTTAAATCAGAGGTCGCATAGTACTATTACCAATAAAAAGTAATAAGAGCCAGTCGAAAAGCTACATCTTTCTTAACAAAGCCATTAACAGCTGAAATTGGTGAAAAATTTATTTATCTAAAGTGTTTCTGTCTTCTGGTGCATATTCCTTTTTCAAACGTACATGAATAGCCTACAAGGCCTGCTGTTCTTGGATGATTATGATGCGTGCCTCCCATCAAATAATGGGACGAGAAATGTTGAAGCTGGAATAAAATAGGAGTTTGCAAGGGTGAGAATTTTCAGTCATCTATTTTAAACGACTGGAGAGTATCAAAAACGTAGAATTTAAAAGGAAGGCTTCGAATCAGGTTTTTTGCACACCCAATTTCGTTTCTCCAATTTCTTTGTTTAAATGAAATTTCTTCTTCCCTCGAGAATGTTCTATTGGGCTCTATTGCAGTCCCTCAAATTACTCAGTCAGAGGCAGACAGTCTGCGCGCAAAATTATTCCTCCATTTCTTCGTCTGTATTCTTTCGTTCGAACTTTTGGGCAGCGGTATAAAACTGGAAACAAGCGAGTCATACAAATAAAACAAAAGAAATAATAAGCGACCGAAATTTACTGAGGGTGCAACCTATTATTTGGGAAAGAAATCGAGTTTAAAAACATTGATGACCACGAGGAGATGACTTTAAGAACAAGAAAACGTTTTGACTTATTAAATTGGATATGGAGACGCCTACATTTTCACAGCTTAAAGCCACGGAAAGCAATATACCTAGAATGTAAAAGAAATTTTCAGGAAGTTATACTCACATAAGAGCACATCTACACATGTTCACAGACACTAACACATTTTCCACATATAAACAAGTGTTTCATTCACATTTTACGTCTTCAACTACACATGCATGGAAACTCGTAAACTAAGAGTAATGAGTCGCAGTACTGACTGATCTGATAGATAGATAGATAGATAGATAGATAGATAGATAGATAGATAGATAGATAGATAGATAGATAGATAGATAGATAGATAGATAGATAGATAGATAGATAGATAGATAGATAGATATGGTGTATGTTTAGTCATCGTCTCTCTATCATTTACCTAACCGTCTCTGCAAGGAACCAAAGTACTCCAAGCCTGATAAGGTCACATCAGTTTATGGCAGATGCGCCTGCAGTCTTTCTAATCCAACTGCAGAGATGCTGGTCCCCTGACAGCGGGGACTTGCCGCCGGTAACTGACCTGCACCGAGACAAGCCCCCCCCCAGCCCCACCCCCCCAACCCCCGGGCAGGGATCAGGTGTTAGCCCTGCCACGGATTCTTCAGCCCGTGTTTCCTTCAAAGGTGCTCAGCCAAATCGGGACTCGACCTCAGGCAAAAACCACTGGAATTCTGGTTTTGGATCCCATTACAGGATAATAGAATAATCACTATAATATCCGTCACCATTCATTTACCATACCAGCTATTTCTTTCTTTTGCCTGTAAGGGAACTGCTGGCTCTCGCTGGAAGTACCAGACAGGATCCCGTTTTCAGCTATTGCTGACACTAGAATACGATATTCAAGTGCTGTCTATAGATTTCATTGCCCTTTTCGTAGACCGTCTTAGATGTATAAAAACCTGCTGGTGCCCTTGTAAGAAGTTTTAAATAAATGCCAAATATTTTAAAAACAATTACGGGCCAACAATGTGCCCGCTGGATTTAGAAACAGTCAATGCCCCGAAACGAAGTTAGAAAAAAACGAGTCTAGATCTTTGAGTAAAGGTATTATGTTCTTTTATACAACATCTACAACACACTGATGTTCAAAAGCTGTACATGCCTTACGATAAGTTGGCGATATGAGTCAGTACCAAGTTCTAGAGTAGTCAGCAAAAGCAATAGTCAGTAAAGGCAAATTAAAACCCAAAATAAAAAAAAATGAAGTAGGCTTTAAGTAAAATATACAACTGACTGCAGTGTGTTATATCTTTGGGAAAATGTTGCGCATGTTGCAAGTGCCTGTAACCACTGTCTAGACCACCGACTGGGAGAATATCCAGAAGGGTAAAAAACTAGAACTGTCAGGAAGAGTAATTAGATAGAGTGTTTATTTGAAAGATGTCCTAAGAATTGTAGAAAGCCTTTGTCGACGGCAAAAACAGTGAGGGGCAGACAGCAGCATTTCAGTTTAATGAAGGGATCCAAGACATCAAAGGGCTTCGCATTTGACCGTTGTAATCTGATCAAAATATGACGAAAGGATTTATTAAAATTGATTAAGATAATTCTTTCTTGTGTGCTAAAATTCATGCTCAGGATGTCTCAAAATAGCTCATTTTTTGGTACTGGAATTTGGCATTACATTGCCATGGATGAGAATCGTTTTCCATTTCTAACAACTGTTCTCAGATATTCTTTATTTTGGCTCAGGTGAGAAGTATTAGCAGAAAGAGCTGTGAAAAGTAGAAGGAAAAACTGAGTGGAAAATGGAGGAAATTTTGTGTGAGCACTTTGACATCAGGCCAAACTTCTTTTTTTCCCCTACAGTAATCAGAAACTAAATATTCGAATGCAAAAAAAACGCCATGAAAAGGATGAGAAGGTGTTCATTTCGCTGCCAGATTAGTAGCTCGGAATTGACGTTGCACCTGCAAGAAGGGACAAATCATTAATACAGATGTAATATAGCGCAGCCGACACAATCTACTCTACAAATCAAGATACAGGCCTTCATGCAGCTGACATAGAATCTCTTTGTTATGTGGTAAAATGGCCTACTGTCAGTATTGATTCACAGGCCACCAGAATGTTGAAAACAAGTGTTTGAAGTGAGACTTTCCATTTTATTTCCCTTTCTGTAGTAAGTGCTGGCTGCAAACCACTTCTTTTCTGCACGGTGTTTATTGTGTAAAGAAAGGAAATTCTGTTATTGCGTTGTTATTACTGGTAGATATCAAACTCACCTAATTTTTAAAGTACAAGATACTTTTTTTCTTGTCTTTACCTGGGTTTCCCCCCACCATCTCTCTCTTCTTTTTATTCCTCTCACTTCTTTTCTCTCTCTCTCTCTCCTTCCTCTTTCTCTCATCTACGTATAGACAACTGCCAATGTGCTACAATATTATGATCACTACCTCTGATAGTTTTCGGTCAACTTTTCATCTTATTGTTTCTTGTATTCTTTAAATTATAGTACTCTACTCTTGTCGTTAACTATATTTCTTATTCATTAGGGTGTACAAATCTCATTGCCACCTTATTACCATTGTCGTTGTCTCTGTTTCTCTAGCAATGGGTGCGTGGCAGTGACAGCATATAAACTGTCACCGCCCGTCATGCTCGACAACAAATAAATGTCGGCAAATCTGAGTAGGTAAACAAAAAAACAAACAAACAAACAAAATTTAAAAAGCCAAAACAAAAACAAACAATAAAAACCATACAAAAAATCTAAAACTTTTTCTAGAGATTTCTGTAAACAGTCGCCTGTTAACTCCTCTAACCGTAGTATGACTATCGTCTGTGGTGATACCTCCATGCACGTGGGCCCAGGCTGGGGCAGTGCGGGGCAAGCGAGGAGAGATGTGAGGCGAGAAGCAGCCGACGACTTAATCTCAGGCTTCACCTCCGTACTCGTAGCGACAATAATGAAAGCAGGGCCTCTTTTCACTGCTTTTCAGCATCTTCCTACGAACTAATACCTTTTGGGAGGCCAGGATTGATATCTGGACTAGATGAATACCTGCAGTGCATATGAGATCAGCTTGGTGCCAGACGCACTTCTGCAGTTCTCAGCATGTAGCTACATGATCAAAGAACGTGTTTATCAGATTTCTGAACCTCCCCGCTATTTTTGTAATCGTCTTTCTTGCTGTTCTTTGTCAAAGTGCAAGCCTAGCCCGACCCTTTTGATTCTGTTTGTGTTGGAAAGCGACGTAAACTCAACCAGATAACAAAGACGCATCAACCTCTTGTCAATGCAACGCCTCCTAGCGGCCGCTTGGCGCAAAGCTGCTTTCTACATCATCTATGCTCCATTGGGTGCTTTAGTCTTCTGTAGTTTTCGTCGTCACTGCTAGAGGGCACGCGAACTAGCTGTAACTTCTCTACCCACGTCTTCTGTCCTTTCTCTTGGCATCTGAAGTGGACGTCATGCTTCTTGCTTTTGGTGAACAGACGGCAGATGAGGATTCCCAAAGCAAAAGCTTAGGTTAATGATGACGAATGCACTGATTTGGTGAGTCATAAAGTTTCCAGATCTTTCCCATCAATTACCTGATTACCTTCATGAAAGGTCGCATTTTTCTGAAAGAGCGCAAAAGAAAGAAAGAAAGAAAGAAAGAAAGAAAGACTGCAGCATTGAGCTGCTTCTAAAGATTCAGCTTTGCATAACCATAACGGAATGAGTTCTTGGAGCATGTTCAATGCCTGGACATAAGTTTGCTGAAGCCAATGGGCAGTTCTCTCGTTTCAGCTCTAAGAGACAGAGAGCCATACAATACCTCCCACAATACCTCCCAGTCTGCACATAAATGTAAAGTGAATGCACTCACGTATGCATAACAGCTCCCAAACATGCGCACGCACATTCCTTTGGACACACGTACACACAGCATGCACCTGCATCCTTACGACTTGTGTTTGCAGTGCGAGTCCATTTTTACTTTGCGTAATATACTTTTGGAAACGGGGAAAGAAAAAGAGAATTAAACTGAAATTTTATTATGATGTCGAGAGAGAAGGAGAGAAAGAGAGATGGAGATATCTTTTCAGTAAGTATATCGATGCATTCAACTTTTGTAATGGCATGAAATAAAAATCTTTTGCACAGTGTTCTTTCGAATTTCTACCCTGACCACAACATGAAGATTTTCTCACAAAGACATTAGAAAAAAAACCACTTCACATCTGCAAGAATGTCAATACTGGCGCCTGGATTTCCATAGTGATCTGCGCTTACTCTTCTAAGAGTGGCGAGTGGAGATAGATGTCGCAGGAAGGCGTGGCCCGTGACAGACCCAGGTGACAAGCACTTGCTTTTGTGTGGGCGCTGGTGACAGTGTTGATATACAAGTCGTGTAAGGGGGGGGGGCTCCCCCCCGGCCACCGTACGCCTTTTCCAGCAGCAGGTCGAAAAACAGATCGGCATCTCATCCGCTCAGGTTTTGCAAGATGGATACATGATACATGGTCAAATCCTTTAAAACCGACAGATGGCCACAAAAGAAAGAGATATGCGAGGGTACAAACTGTCCTCACGAACTCGTGATCTCGTGCAATATGCTTTTATCCAAATTGGCGTTCTGCGTCACTCGCTTTTATTTGTCATGATGCTGATTGGCTCCTTCCTGCTTCCGCTATTCTAGAAGGACTTAGCGAGCTACAGCTACGGAAACTCTCTCTCTCTCTGTTCGTGTGTGTGTGTGTGTGTTTGTGTGTGTGTGTGTGTGTGTGTGTGTGTGTGTGTGCGCGCGCGCGCGCGCGCGCTCGCGTGCATGTATGGGGTTTATGTTATCTTCTTTATCTAGAATAGAACTTGATCTTCACGCCAGATAATAATGTTTTGAGGTCCGTTTATTGAGTGCCAATATCTGTGACACTAGCAAGTTTGACAGTGTTTTTATATTAACATCATTTAAAAACGTTTAAGTAGGGTTGACTGTCTTTTTTTTACCATCATGTAAAAACGTTCGTCCACAGTTGTCTATGTTAGAACGACCTTTAATACGCCACAGGTAATGTCCCATGGTTAGTCAGATATCTGGGAATGTTTGACCCTGACCAGTAGAACATTTTGTTCAGAGAAATGCGGCTATGCAATCTCCAGTTGCTGACTATAATTACCATGAATTATATCATTTATAAAGGTTATACACGTGCATAATGCACTTCCTCTTCTGCAGTTCAAAAAATGCAGGCTTGAAGCTAGGAAAGGAAACTGAAGAAATTGTGTCTTAATGGAAGAAGTCATAACAGAAGAAACATTTCCGTTCTCACTATTTCTCCTCTTAAGGATGAAGACTACCTCATCAAACACTATGCCATCATTTCATAGTTGTTTCTTCACTAGAGGCAGAAAAGTGCACCCAAATTCTCCTACAGTTGTTTACTGGAGATATTTAATGTGGGGGCATTCTAGTTTCTAACACGCAGGCTTATTACAAGTAGAATGTACTGTCTATGGTGTTTGCACGGTAGAAACAATGACTAAGAAACGGTCCGTCATTTCCTTGTACAGCAGATCGGAGGTCAGAGGATTTTTATTAATAATTATATTTACAATGCAATTGTTTGCAAGAAAAGAAACAAAAAAATATGTTACTAAAACATCTTGATACAAGAAGCTTAAATACGATCAGGATGTACGATAACAATCTCAGCTTAAAAGTCAGTACTTCCGTTCCTGAGAACATGATCTAGAGATCTTCTCAGCAAGTTAAATAATTGCAGAAATAAGCAGTTCCCCGACAAAAAGATGTTTGACAAAAAGGAATATTGCTAATAATGTTCACCTACATTGTGCCTTCACGTTATTACTTTGCCACGAGACGCAGAACCAATCACTATGTAGCTTCAGTCTGATACTAATGCTGGAGGTAAGTCCACATTTACAGTCAGCAACTGGAGATTATATGGTTGCACTTCTCTAAAAAAAAGTTCTACTGGTCAGGGTCAAACATTCTCAGATATCTGTCTAACCGTGGGACATGATCTGTGACATATTAAGGGTTCTTACGCGGACACCTGTAGACGAACGTCAGACCGGATCAAAACATTAATTAATATTTTTCCGAAGAAGGGACAGGGCCTTTAGGGACTCCCAAACCGGGCACATAGCATGGACTATTTGTATGTGCTTTGAAGTCACATAAACATTTGACAGCACAGCAGCAGACTCCACAATGCACCGTTGGGATGTCCATCCTTTATCATCGTCTTGACTTTCTCTTATCGACTAACCCCCATGGAGTAGAGACAAGAAACTCTTGTGTAGACCCATCCTCTCACTCTCATTTTACTCAAGACAGGCCTGGAGGGTCCCGAGGTCATTGTATCCGCACCCCTACTCAGAAAGATAGGAGACCAGACAGCCTGAGTTATACCGTGAGTACATTTTCATTCTTCCCACAGACTCGTCTCTTCTCTTCAGTACTTAGCAGGCTTTCTGAGTCTGTTAGAAAAGACGTGCAGGCCTTGTGTGGAATACAGAAATATGAACACTGTTAAGAACCCGTGGTCTATGCAGTCCATTTTCCTGATACTCTTCCTTTAGTCTTCGATGACTGATGACTCCTGGAACTAAAAGAACAATTTGACAAAGTGTGTGAAGGGAGAGAGAGAGAAATTTTGTTTTGTGCGTTGCCTGTCAGTTAAAGTGGCAGTCGGAGAGATTTGTTATTGGCACAGAGCTCCTGCACCCTTTACACTCTTCTCTTAATTCCTTTCTCTGCCCTCAGATCTTATAGATGAACTGATTAACTCTCTCTATCTCTATATTTTATCATTTAAGGAAATATTTTGATGCCTTCCACAAAGAAAGAAGGTAAAAAAACGAAAAAAATCAGGAAAGACTTGTGTAGACCTAAGCTGTGCTCGAGAGAGTTTTAGTGGTAACATGCAAAGAACGACAAAAAAGACAAGAAAGCGAGGAAGATTTGCAAGTTTCCAAAAGACCTGTTCAAACCTGAAAAGAAAATACTCGACATGGCTTATTTTTATGTCTGCCATGTCCCGCGCCTAATTATCATTATTTCAGGGCAAGTCTTCTGACATGAGACTCGGCAATAGGAGGAGACTGTCAATGCCCTCAGACCGCCAAGACCATAACAACACGAATGATGAAGCAGCAATGCCGTTGTTGTGGACGGATCGAAGGCAACCAAGTTATCGCGGTGAATATTACAAAGGCGATTCGTGCACAGGCGCGCGATTGATTTTATACACGCGAGAAGCACAAGAGTGCGGTCACAGCTAATACCAGAGGGCGCTACCAGCATGCGAGGGGACCAACGGAAGTCTCTTTATTCCCCTTGACGACAGTCTTATGTAAGCTGTCCATAGCAGTGAAGCCGAAGAAGTAGTTTGTGTCCATTATACTGGGCATACAAGTAAGGTCGGGGATAACTGACCTTACAGCTGCGCGTGAATGTATAAGTTTGGTTTTTAGTTATATCTACAAGCGCCATCTTGTGGGTATTTGATCAGGTTTTGTCCTGTCTGTAGATATCAAAATGGAAACACAGATGACGTGTAATTTTCAGCTTGATTGTTTATCTTGACGTCGTCCTTTGTTATATCATGAATAATTGATGACATGACTGATGACGATGATAACGTACCAAGAGTCGCAGAAGCAGCAGCAGTGGCAGTAAGGGTAAAGGATTTGCAATCTTTTGTAGTGAGACATTCTGGCACAAGATCATGTGTGTCACGTGATGACTGTGTGTAGACTTCACAAGCATCTCCTGTCAGGCGGCAGGACGTCCTGTCTCGTCATCGTCTTCACCAGCTCATGACTCTTACAGCGACCCCTGTGGTGTAGTGTTAATGCCACCCTTACTGTGACGGGGGATCACGACACCATGCGGGTGCTTTGGTATGACCATGATATAAGGGATGACCACAATGCAAGGTATAAAAAGTATAAGGTATGGTCCAAACAAGGAACAGAGCAAAGGGAACGCGACAGACGCAGTAACACACAGTAACACGCATACGAAGCTCGAGGTAAAGTCAAGCAGCCCAAGACACCGCCAAAGGGTAGCCGCCAGTCACTGCAGTTTCCTTCTATAGTTACCTTCTGTTTACATGACTACAAGTACTACTCATTTGTATTGATTATTGTGTGTGTGTGTGTGTGTGTGTGTGTGTGTGTGTGTGTGTGAGAGAGAGAGAGAGAGAAATTGATTCTTTATTGCTACAGGAACTGTGAGATAGAAAAAGAGTGAAATTATTTGGGAGAGATTGTGTGCGTTTGTGTGTCAGAGAGAGAGAGAGAGAGAGAGAGAGAGTGTGTGTGTGTGTGTGTGTGTGTGTGTGTGTGTGTGTACGTTGGGCGCATAAAATGTGTGTGTGCTGCCCGCTCAAACAACTTCGGGAAGCAAGCGATTGAGAGAACCTAATGGTTGGCTACCTTCACTCTTACCCCCAGTCCCCAAAAACTAGCGAACACGAAGCTGCATAAGACGATCAGCCCACCACTGCAGCCGTCCGTGGAACCTGTGTCCTGCTGCCCGCAAGCATCGCTTGGTCCATTACTCAATGTGGAAAACAGCCTCGCGGGACCGAGTGAGAGGACAGACCAAGCGTGAAGATAACCCCGTGGGGTCACGGCTTGGGTGAGTTGACCTCTCTCAGGACCAAGTGAGGTTTTTTTTTGAGCAGAAATGAGTTTGACAAGGGCACTTTGGAGACTGCGATTAAGATAAAGGAGGGTCTGGATCTTTAACCTGTCACTTTGATGAAACTGGGCAGTTGAAAGATTAGGCAACGTCCTGTGTGGCTGTCATTCGCCTTTAATGCTGATTGTCAGCAGCTCGTCTATGTTTAAAGCCCAACACTAAGCTTAATGTTGCTGGCAACTTAGCAAAAAAGACTGTTATTAATTACAGAAATGCGTATTTGTTTTCTTAACAATCACTACAATTTACCTGAACTCTGACGCCACCAAAACCCGTATGAACAGAACTGCGGAATGCGCATTGCTTGCTCAGACTTTGGTAATTAAAACAATTTTTTTAAATTCATCAAAAACAAGTTTGCACTCTGGTTAGCCTTAAACCTAAAATCCTATGTATTTACACGTTGTCGAACACTATGTTTTTCACATTTTTCTGTTAACCAACTTGCAGCAGTAAGTAACATCTTTCATTTCAAAACTGAAAAAAAGAGAGAAAAACTGTCTTGGAGAAATTAAGTTCAGAAGCCAACGCGGCTAAAGTAAAGAAACTGCCGTCGCCTGTGTTTTAGCTAACAAACTAGCCTTAGACAATTTCAGATGGCGAGACATTGATGTTCTTTACTGAATGCAGATGACATCAACTATTTCCTGTTTGTATATTCTGTGTGTCACTGTAACTGTACACTCTGTCACGCATGATCGACACACTGGTCACATGACACAGATGCGCTGATCTGAGATGTCGCAAGTCACTCAATTTGCATGGTTTCTCAGTCTCTCTCTACCACTTTTTAGATATATTCACTGTCCACTCACTTTTGATGTCAGACATTATTATATTAGCTTATTAACTTAGTATATTCTTTATTTGTACTTTTCTTCCACTCTCGTATATTAAGAACTGTCATTATCACCGTCTCTCTCTCCATGTGTGCGACCTGTCTGGTAATGAGTCTCTAGATGCTGCAGGTACTAAGGAAGAAATTATAGAAGCTTTACAATCGTTACAAATAAGAAAGCTGCTGGAACTGATGGATTAATTAGGGGATTCTATAACTTTGCGCTTTCTGATTCATTGTTATTCTTGGTAAAACACTTTAATAAAGTCGTTAAAACAGTACAGTTTCCACTAGAATGCATCGAGACCGTCATTTAACCTCTTTACAAGAACGGTAACACCAACAATTGTCATGATACTTCATTGTTAAATATACATGGTAAATTGTTGGGTTAAATATGATACCCAAGTCTTTAAAATGACTTGAAAAAAATCAGGTTATTGAGGCTGAACAGATTGATTTAATGTTTATATATATATATATAATAATAGATATACTACACACTTTCTCATATATGGTTGTGTGTGTGTGTGTGTGTGTGTGTGTGTGTGTGTGTGTGTGTGTGGTGTTTAAATGCTTGCTTCTTTTTGTGTGGTGTAAAATCCAAATCGTTTGCCCTCCGCTAAAAAAGTTGTTAAGTATTTCTTTCTGCTACACATATAGTTTGTAGACTATATTTGGTTTAAAAATTTCGCGTCAAAACATCTTTTTTGCAATTTTTATGTTATCCATTAAAAGATGTATTACCAGTGATTCCAAACAACAATCAACCAGCACAGAGACTTTGACATAACGACATAACGTAGTTTTTCCTCATCAACAAACGAATAAATAAAGATAGAAACAGGGAGGGTGAAGTGAAGGGACATGCGGAGCACAGACAGAGTGAGCCTGCAGCAGCGCACCTATTGCACGTGCAGCCCATCAATTTGTGTCCACTGACGGCACACGTGTCAGGTGCTGAGTTGATCGAACTTGACTCCAAATAAGTGATAACCCTAAAGTTGACAATAAAGTCAGAGAAGAGCTCCCCATTCAAAGGCCAACACCACTGTTGTGTTGTTCCACAGTCATACACAATAATGATACTTAAGAAAGACTGTACATAGATCTTGCTGGAAAAAAAACTATTGCTCCGTGACTTAAAGTACGTTTATTTGCGAAGACAGAACTACTAAGCTTTGTTCCAGCATCTATTAGACACATTTCTTTCAGCATTTGACAAAAGCGAGATCATTTGGACTTTGGTCAGCCCCATTACGACGGGCTCATTGAGCTTTGGTTGTCAAAGTAGTTTCTGAAAAACTTTATTCATTTAGTTAAATGGTTTCAATGCAATCAAAACTTTGTCTTTTGTTACTAAGACTGTTATTATGTTATATCTGATGAGATGTTATCGCACGCCTAGCAAACAACAGCCGCAGCGGGTGGCATGATACTAGAGAGAAGTCACACCGTGTTCCCGTGCTCAGGTGGGCTTTGGCTCCTCTCGTTGGTAACAGGTGCGAAACGTGTGCTTTCTAAGCGGAGATTTTATAAATGGCTTCACGTAAGCTGCTGCAATTTACAGAGTCATTATATTTTGCCAATATCAATAAATTTCTGTTAAAAATGCAAACTAGTCTGTATGGTCTTTAAGCTTAAGTTTAAAAAAAAATCCACAAGAAGTTGATCGAAGGATTTTCTGTTTCAAGTCATTTAAAAATAGGATTTTGGTGAAGCCATTTTAAAAGCCCAGTTATCAGCCATTTTATGGGCTTGAGAGAAAGACAAAAGAAAAGAGGTGGACTGGGACTATAGAGATGTGCAAGAAATGGGTTTACGGGATAGTAATTTGGTGAGTAGATTTACTGTGTTTAAGTGAGTAGATTTACTATGAGTTAAACTGAGTAGATTTGCTGCAAGTGTTTTAGAAAGTAGAATTACTGTTAGTTTATAGTGATATACAGAAAAAGTGTATGCAGCGGAAAGAGAGAGAGAAAAAAAGAAGAGATAAAAGCAAAAGTGCGAGTGGAATGAGAAACAAATGAGAATCTTTATCGAAATAATCTAACCTAAATATGTCAACCAAAAGGAAAGAAACGGCAGTTAAAATGTCAATATAAATTAAATATTTTTTCTCGTGAAGCACAAGCAGATTCATGAGTGCGTACGGTACCCTCTGTCTGTCTGTCTGTCTGTCTGGCTGGCTGGCTGGCTGTCTGTCTGCCTGGCTGGCTGACTGACTGACTGACTGACTGACTGACTGACTGACTCACTCACTCACTCACTCACTCACTCACTCACTCACTCACTCACTCACTCACTCACTCACTCACTCACTCACTCACTCACTCACTGGGAACAGCACAGAGGCAGAAAGATTTATTGTTATTTCTGATGAGAAGACAAGGGAACCTCAAGAGCACCTAGGCGGAAAGCCATTTAACCGTTGCAGCTGTCTAATGGTCGGCATTCAAGACAAATGCTTTGGTTCATAAGTTAAACGTCTGGTTAAAAACACCAGCTGACCAGTGTGCGAGCGGCAGCCTTGTGGTTAGGGCAGTGCTCTCGGGCGTGTTTGAATGTCCGCAGTTGACCTCAGCATCCTGTACCAATAAGCCAGAGGACCCCCCCCCCCAGGACGTCCCTCTCCTGCTGATTTTGCTATATTGTGAGAGGAATCGTTAAAAAGATTTTAGAGTGAATCGCTAGGAACTATAGATCTTTTTTTTTGTTGTTGCTTTCTGACTTTGATTCGTGGAACAACTTCCTGACAAATTCCTTGAGCAGTACAATGAGTAGACAAGAAGACAGAGAGTGTGAGCGAAATGTAGATATTTAATACTAATTACATAATATTCAGTTTCTTAAAGGCTCGACATGTCCAGAATTATTTTGTCTTTCTTTCTCCTCGCCATCGTTCCGAATGATGTAAAATATAAACGAATAATGACTAACTAAAAACGTTTGGCTTACCCAATGCAGACATGCAGGCAGTCAGGGTTTTAAGAGACGGCCGCTATAATAGTCAGATTGGGAGAACGATTAGAAACGTTTGCTACATCACGGCAAAACAAGGGACCGCTGTCAGAGGTGGATGTAAAGAGAATTATCTTGTACCCGAGACGAGATCTGAGCCACAAGGACACCCTTACTGCTCTGGTTACTGGCTCTTAGCTGTTGTCCCGGTGGATGCGGACGGTGTAGACCTAAGTGCAGATAAATTGTTGCTTACTACACAACAGTCTGTCAGCCCACCCACCCTAGTTGTCGATGACCCTTGACTGCACGTACGTGACGCCACGTATCAAAACATATTCCTCGCTAAAGGACTTCTCTACCAAAGGGATAAGCTGAACACAGGGATGTTGGCTTGGTTGTTGGGGTCATGAAGAACACGGAGTGACAGCTGGTGAAGGAGATGGCAGGGCAACCTGGACAAGAGAAGACGGAACGAAGGCACTTATCCCCATGACGGAAAATAATCGTGACGACTACTTACTGTTGTCGCGTGACCCACGCATGCATGTCTGTCACTATACAAGACTGCACTCGTTGCCGACGAAGCATTGATGTCGTTGTTCACTATCCATGTGCGGGAATCGAACCCAGGACGAGCTAAATGCGCGAAGTGTAACAGAGTGCACGCGCAGGAGATAATCATGTTCGTCAAAGTATAGTCACGTGATAATGTATGATGCATGCCCTTGCGGCATTCTCGCCACATGCATATGAAGTGGCTCTAAACAGAGAAACGCTTTACTCCCCGCGAACTTTCATTCAACCTAGCTGCCCTTTGACTCCCCCGCAGCTCGTGACAAGCCTGCAAGAGACAGGTCCCAGACACACACGTTTCACGATAGTTTTGCCTCTCTCTCCCCCCCCCCCAACATCCTTCCATGCATGATCTTTAACGGCTGTTTGACTCGCATCGACAGCGTCTAAATTGTCGTGGAACAGAAAGCCAGTCTGCCTTGAACATTCGACAGAAATCTTCTCTACAAAAGACGAAGTAATGAGAGACTGCAATCCGGCCGCCATGTTAACTGTTCACAGATTACAGACCACCAAGGTTTTACATGATTTTTGTGGTCTGAAGGACGCAATTATTGAACACATCTTGTAGTAAAATAGGTTTAGGTAAAGTCTGAAGTGCATATAATGACTATTTCTAACTTGTGTTTTTAAATAGGCACATTTGAGTGCTGTACATTTTCTTTAAAGTGCCCCAGTGAGCTAAAAATGTCCGTGGTTTCTTTTTGCGCTATGATATTTGCTAGGTTCTGGGTCTTGGCCTAGATAAAGCTCAGTAAAAAAGCAACTGAATAAAAAAATATCCCAGCTGCTGCTGTCACAACTGTAGATTCATGAATGTTTATGTTGACATCTGTTGACCTTTGCACGAACGCGGGATTATTAGAAACATAAAGTTTGCGTTTATCGTGCCCCTTGCTGCACTCGGCCAGCCTTCGGTCAGTGCAGAATCAAGAAGTATAAAGAGCACTACCATACAACATACCATAACAAAACAAGGTTGCCGCAGCACCCCAGCAGCACCACATCATTGAACCCATGCAGGAGACTCAAAGAAGTCGCACGAATGCCCACCATCAGCAGTCATCAAATGCGTCCTACAAATTTATTCAGTCATTAAAATCATAATTCTTTCGCCCTCTCTCTCTCTCTCTCTCACACACACACACACACATACACACGCACGCACGCACAGAGCAACACACAGACATAAACACATAAACAAACAGGCGCGCACCAATGCACGCAAACAAACATTTCTTATCTCATCATGCCCCACCATTCCTCATCTTATGCCGATCGATTTTTTTTGTCTGGTTTATTTTTGGATTTTTATCCATTCCTGGGGACCGAATGATCTTGGGAGAGCCCCACATCGTTACTAACCAGTATGTTCCTTTATTCTAGGTCTCCATTGTCACAGAACAACAGAAATGCGATATGTCCAGTCGTAGTCAGGCTATTTGTTGTTAGTTAAAATTAGATTTAGGTAGAGATCGATCGCGTTGATTTATAGTTTAGGTGAAAATGAACTGTGTCGCTTTCAGGCTCTTAGAATAATAAACAAGGATGGAAACCCTCAGCCTTATTTTCGTTTTCCTAAATTAAAAAAATATAATATTTTTATGTTTTAAATATCAGTTACGCTATTTAAAAAACAAATTGAAGAATGTCACTGACTTCAAAGTTGATGTGCATTAGTGCACGCAGAAATGTGTTGCAGTGTCATCAGCAGTGAATAGTTTTTTTTCAGTCGATGAAGTACACATCAAGAACGAGGGTTTCCGTTAACTCTGCCGTTTTCAGTGGGAAAAATACCGCTTGATGATGTCCACCACAAAAATTTGAAGTAGACTCCTCGGACCCACCGTCTCCGTAGTGGTCTTCGTAGGATTCCGCTCGTCTGATGATGATGATGATGATGATGATGATGATGATGATGATGATGATGATGATCGTGTACCATCATCATCGTGGTGGTGGTGGTGGTGGTCGTCGTCTAGCGCAGCTTCCTGCTTAAAAGCTCAGTGTACTTGAACAAAAAAGCGGGGCGAGAACAAAACTAAACCTCGTTTGGAAACTACAAACTAGAGGAAAGGAAGGAGGGGAAGAGAGAGGGAGACCACCCATGAAAAAGGGGAGACCACCCACCAATATACCACCTCCTAAAGACATTTCCGAAAGAGGTGGGTCTTGAAACATTCAAAGGTGGCCACTGTGCGGAGCGTTAGGGGCAGACATTCCAGACACTGCAGTCTGAGAAGAAAAAAGAGGTGAGCCAAGGTTTTCTTCGTCTGATAGAAGTGACCCACTCGGCCGACAGAGCGTTGACGTCTCAGACAAGGATCCTGGGGCCAGCCTTTGAAGGCAGCGATAACACCAGGCTCGAAACACGGGCTGGTTGTAACATGTCAGGCAAGACTGAAGCCACATCATCATAATGGTGCCATAAATGCACATAAACATGTTATTTACCGCAGCCGTGCACCTCAACAGCTATGATATATTTTACTTTGTTCCAGATATAAATGTAGAAAACAAGCACACCAATACGGGAAAATAAATCTGTTGCATTTGTGCGTCATAGTTAGGTAAATGAAAAATAAGCATCTACGAGGTAATGTATCAACAACGTATCCAGCAACAAATAAATGTCTTATTTCGGACTGTTTACGCGAAGTTTTGTATACCGTAAATTACTCCATAGAATGATCTTGTGGTTAACTAAAGTATACACACCAACAACTATTTTTGTCGAGATTGTTGTCCCAAACGTGGCAGCCACGACAGATAAACAAAGAAAGCATAAACAGAGAAAGCCAATGAATAATGGAAGCCAGAAAATGAGAAAGGAGATGTGTCAGCAATATTTCTTCCAAGATGGTCTCAGTGTTCTTGTATTTCTGTTTACTGGCTTGTTGTGCGTATGATGTTACATGAGCACAAAACATGGTGTCAAACACCACAGTGGGACTCGACCCTTCATTTCTTCCGACTACTCGTCTATATATAAAAGGTAATCTATTCTGCCTTTTAATAAATAAAATCGTGTCTTTTGCAAATTTGTAAGCGATAACACAAATCTGTATTTCGGTTTTGGCTGTTGTTCATATATACGTATGTTAGTGTAGTGGTGTATAATAAATACACACTGTCATGATTTAGATTAAGCTTTAAAAACTTATACCGGACTGGCCGTGATACCCGACTCTATCCGAGTTGATCTGTGCTGCTAACCTTTCCAAATGTGATTTTATTGTCATTTTTTAAAGATATCTCTTCGTTTTAGTCAGGTGTATTCACGCACGGCGTCAAGGTATGATACGGTAAAACACATACTCTTGTTGTTTCTTCCTTCGTTAGACAACGAGGGCAAACTGTCTGACGTGAGATCGCGACGTGACTCACTTCCATTCCGTTCCTTGTGTGTGTGTGTGTTTGTGTGTGTGTGTGTGTGTGTGTGTGTGTGTGTGTGTGTGTGTGTGTGTGTGTGTGATAGAGAGTGAGAGATATTATGAACTTGTTCACTTAGTATAGAGTAGTATATATTGTCTGCGTCTGCGCAGCAGTGTTCTATCTGAAGCCAACAGTAGCAACTTTAAGCGAGAAACATCAAAACAAACGCTCCAGAGATACCTGTGACTAACAAACTTTGCCGATAACCTTCCTGCAATTGAAATGATACAATCAAACGAGATGTGATCCAATATATATATTTATAACACACACACACACACACACACACACACACACACACACACACACACACACACACACACACAAACTATTTCTTATAAGATTGCTGGGTAATGTTGCAGTTAACGTCGAAGTATCAGGAATACGAGGGTCAAAGCCCTGTGTCTTTTACTCCTAACGGTTTTTTTCCTGCACTCTTTAAGATATTCTGAGCTGATAGGCAGGAGACTTGGGCAGGGTGACTTGTTGTTCAGCCCTAATGGCGCACCGCCCGAACTTCCAGAGGCGTTGGGGATGAAAATACCACTGGGATAGCGTGCAGAATACAGGATGATGACGTTCCCAATTTTTTTAGGAGGAGAGGGGTTAAAGAGCCATAATTACACAGGTGGCACAAATCACGTGAACACAAATTAATGTACGGAGTAACCCTCACTTTGTGCCTGGCATGAAAACATGTAATCTGGCCAGGCTGGGAATACCAGTTTTGCGGTGGAAACAGCCACGCAAAAGAAAATGGATTGTACTGACAAGTTGTGATGTCCATAAGAATGTTGAATGCCGCTGCACTAGCGTGCGAGCACGTACTGAATGCACAAGAATTAATTGAAGATTGTGAATGCATGGAAAAGATTTGCCTTTAAATAACTTTGCATAAATAAATGCAGCTAAAATACAACCACTCATTACTTGCAAACGGTGCCAAGGAGATATTTCAACCTTCGTCTTCTTCCTTGAGGATCGAGACTGGGCATGAGTCAAGAGACGACTACAAATAACAAAGTTATGATCAGCAGGGATGTTATACAGTCTCAAGTCCAACACCAGCTAAAATACATTAGAATCATTTACTCTTTAATTTATTAGTTGACGGAGAAACCGACGATCTGCTCTCTTCACTTCTCATTACTCTTTTTTTTCATTACTCTTATAGCAGAATAGTTTGTCTCAATAAAACAAAACAATACGTTTCAAATTTTATCTCCCTTTCAAAGGAGCAGATAATCACAAACACTAACTGTGCACGCTGTTTAGTGGGGACGATGAACTAGCACAAGTTATCGCCTCCATTGCAGTCATCAAGCTGGCAGCAGACGTTAAGACGGATCCCCTTGTTTGTTGAAAGATGACACGGGCTTAACCACAGAGATACTAAGGCTTCTGAACATACAGGCTTCTCCTCCATCTGAGAGCTTTTTGGACCGTCGTCTTCTACAACAAAGGAAGGATTGGGAAAGAACGCTTGTGACACAGTGTCCAAGGGGCCATTTTTGAGGGGACATCACTGGAAGCGGAGATGCCGCATTATGACATTGTTGTGGAGACACCAGTTATTTCAAAGCCTTAGTGATGTCAGTCTGTGGTAGTAAATTAGGTACCTGGCCAAAACATCTACCAAATAATCATAGGCTTCTTTCAAAAACAGATTTAAAAGTACAGTCTATAGGTGCAGGGTAGCAGACTATTTATGTTAAAGGACCGTCGTTAACAAAACGAAAAGCCTGCCATTCGGTAGTAAAATAATAGGGGGATGTAAAATA
Organism: Marisa cornuarietis; assembly: GCA_004794655.1. Taxonomy (NCBI): domain Eukaryota; kingdom Metazoa; phylum Mollusca; class Gastropoda; order Architaenioglossa; family Ampullariidae; genus Marisa; species Marisa cornuarietis. Next base: position 50,271 of record SMMW01000585.1, read on the forward strand.
ATAATATTCTCTCCCTTTAAAAACCCACACACATTCACAGAGTACACAGAACGGACAACAGACGACTACAGCGAGAAGGAAGTTAGTGCGAGAAATTTCCGAGACAAGAAAGTCCCTTAGTATCAGCATGCAGAACCGTACTCCGTTGATCTAGATATCTGCAACGGTCATAATTTTTTTTTCCTGATGGACACAGCTGCGTTTCATCAGTAAACGACTGGTTGGAAACCGCATGATTGCTAATAAGGGAACGGAGTGACTTGCTGTACATGATGGAAAGGTCTGGTCTAAGAGCAGATCCCTGTGGAAGTCTGAATGAGAAAAGGGGATCGGAGGAAACAATTGACAACAATTTATATGTCGTACTCACGTCGTCATTATGTCCATGACAGAAATTTGCGGTAATTTTTTTTCTTCGTTGACCTTTTACCAGTAGCTCCATGTAGTTCTGTGTTGAATCACAGGATAAACCGCATTTCGATGTCTTCTACATACAGAGTAATAAATATTATAGAACACTGGCATTAGACAGGCGGAAAGAAAAAATAACCTGCAGGTTAGCCTAAGTATCTTCATTTATTAATTTTCAAGGACCTATCTTTCAACCATATACCTCCGAGGTCTACCCTGTTTGTAGTCATAGACCCCGAGATGGGTCCGGAGGCAGGCTTACTCCCTTTTCTTAGCCACGGCCTGGTCCATGGGGACTTACCGGGAGATGGTTATTTGGTTCTCTCTCTCTCCCCCCCCCCCGCCCACAACACGCAGCGACAGCTGATCAGTCAGTGCACGTACCAGTCTGATCAACAAGCGACGGCAGCGTAGCAACAACCCTCCAGCCCCCCACTCTGTCAATCGATCTCAGCTTCAACGCCCGCCTCAGCGGTGACCGTGAGTCACTCAGAAGACCAAGACTGTTGCGCCAATGGCCATCCGCTGACTGGCCGGACCCCTTGCACAGCTGTTGACAGTCTTCTCGCCAGCTGTCTCAAAGCCCCGAAGGAGAAACTTAATGACAGTGTGTATTAATCGCCCTCACTCTCTGTGAACTGTGGTGAAATATAATAGCAATGAACACTACGTGATTGTGAAATGCACAATATACATGCTTTGCTTGCCCATTATACTGTCTGAATCGAAAGATTAAGAATGGGACTCTGTAGTAATAAGTAACATTCAGTCGCGAATCTCTTTGCCCCCTAATCCATCCATCCATCCATCCATCCATCCATCCATCCATCCATCCATCCATCCATCCATCCATCCATCCATCCACTCTCTTTTCGTGAGTCATCCAGTGAGTCGTATATTCTTGGTCACTAAGCGAAATGTAACCTTTTTGTTTTAAACGAAATCTAACATGTTTAAGCCTCGTGCATATTTCATTCGATAACGAGGACGATGCCATGCCTTAGTTTTCAGCCAAAGTTGTCAATACCGCGAGGTACAATCTTATCCCAGTCACAGATAACATCAATGCAAACGTCAAGATGTTATGACCTGCGATCTTTATGAAATGGGTTAAAACATTTGCATTCAATTAATAAAACCGAAAAAAGCTTGCTCTGTTCTTCCGAACACATTTTGAAATTTTCTTTAGTTTGAATAAAAGATTTTGCTTTTGAGCTGAACTTGTATTCTTCTCCCACACGCAAGGTTGTCAGTAATTTGGATGCAATGAGCGATCCCTTTGGGTACTTTCATGTGTAAGATAAAATGTTCAGATAATTTGTTGCTGAATAATAGAGTTGCATGCCAACGATAGCTGCAATACTGTGTAAGCATAAAATAATACATAGAATGTCAAAAATGCAGTAACACTTTATCACATCTGTAACTTGATATCACTCTTTACCTTCCTTCTCTTGCAGTTTGGCTTCCCTTAAATTAGGGTCTAGACTGGAGAGACATAAGATATAATTTTTAAATCAGCGCTGCCTTTTAAGTACAAACAGCCTTGCTACAAAATTCACCTGTCTATTTTAAGGAAACGTGCCATAAAATATACATGCGATCAGACTTCAAAGCTCGAATCGATATGCAGATGAAAGAGGAGACCGTTATTGCCTTGCTTACAATCAATGCAAAATGCAGATGACCAACACAGGGCTACAGGAGTGCCACCACTGCATTTCAATACCTCGATTGTCAGTCTACAAGGGTCAGGCATTGATCAGCCAGCGGCCAGTAACAGAGATACGCTTCTGGATCTTATTCACTAAAACTTTTTTTAACGAACAGTCGTTGCCTGGTGCTAACAAGTGGCTACTTTCTTAACAAGTTTTGTGAGCTGACCATCTCGCACCACTGGGACAATACAGATGTTAGGGTTTACACAGGAGTAAATGCTAACAGCAGACATTAGAACAAGCCTTGACAGTTCAGATGCTGCCCTTCTGGGTTATATTCAGTATTCATTAAGTGTGTATTTTTACAAATATAAATAAATATGCATTGATCATGAATTACTTTACCTTCGATGGCCCAATGTTTCTGACGCTTTTAAGTAATCAGAAATCAATTTTGTAGGAATATTTCAGAAAATTGTTTTGTCGACAGACAGCATTAACCAAGACCCAACAGTGTTTGTATGTCAATGGCAAGTTTAGTAACAGAAATTACACTTTTTTGAGACAATAAATATTTATTGGTCGTTAAGCTACAATATTCGAGGCTAGATGGTAAATAATTTGTGAAATAAAACGTTAAACGCAAAAAATTGCATATTTAAACAAGAGATTTCAATTATTACAAATAAACTAGAGAGGTAGCAGTGTTTTTGTAAATTTGTTTTGATCATCAATAAACAAAAACCACAACGACAACAACAATAATGATGATAATGACGACGATGACGACGACGACGGGGTAAAAGTGTCATTTCCTGACATTTGACACAAATAAACAATACGGACGAACCAAATCAGCGACTGATACTAGACTGATCAAAGTGCTTAAAAATATTAAAATACTCCAACCGTATTGATAAATTTATTCACAATTCACAGACATGTTCATCTGTAGAAAATACGATAAGAAAAGATTGATCAAGAGATGTCTAGTTCAAACGCAACGCAGAAACGTTGAGCACGAGGAGCAGAAGAGTTTGTGTATTATGGTGTATGAAAGCTCTAATGATGTAAGCATTTCTTTTCAACTTTTTACGATCGCTCGTGTCTGCGTGAGTGCGTGTGTGTCGTCGAAGTATTAAAGGTGGCTAGAAAACATTAAAGGAAAAAAAACAAAGAGGAAACGAGCTTAGTCGGCATGTAAAAAAGAGAAGAGAGTGAAGATAAAGACAACAGAAAAATAAAAATAAAGAAAACTATAGGAAAACTGAGAACCATGGCTGTAAAATGAAAGCAGACGACTCGAATAGAGAGGTGCTATTTTAGTTGTCGTGTTTCATATCGGGCTGAAGCACGCAAACAAGAGATTATTGCGCCATCTACAACAATTACAGCTTCACGTCTTCTGACACCAGAGCGTCAGTCAGCACCAGCGAGGAACGCAAACAGCAGCTCCAACCACTTCTGGCCGAGACCTCTTGTCGACAACCGACCTCGACCCTCCACATCCATTTACTTTATTCGCAATGCTCTTACTCCTTTTTCGTCCAGTGGAATTTGCGGGGCGTGATGAAACTGTTTTGGGTAAGTTTGCCGCCAGCCGACAGGAACGGTTAATCAGGGGGCCGTCATTCTCATCGCATCTGTAAAAGGCACGTGCTACTCGGGTACACAGCTGGGCCTTTGTAGCTGCAAAAGGTCTGCCAATATTGAAATCTGGGCTCTCGCTGCGTTGTTTATGGAGATGCAAAAGTTTGTTTTGTTAGCAACCCATAGGGTATATTTCCTAACTCCCACCGAGGTCAGGACTTGCTTTTACGACACTTTATCCCCTAAAGTTACCTAATCATTGAGAATTTGACCTGTGGTTCAACTGTAATGTTAAAGTTCCCTCATCATGGAGAGTCAGACCTGTGGGTAAACTAGGCGAGATATATTTTTGCGATATTTATTAGTGACACTGCTAGGAAACGGAATATAAAGTATCGTTAAAACGCCACAACAAAGGGTAGCAAGAGTTTCACATAAAGCCGAAATTCTTAAGAGGAAAAGAAGAAAGTTTTAGCAGTCAGACTTTCCCTTCTCCTGATACGCACACCGCTGGTTGTCTTGTGCTGTGCTAGCGAGCTCCATCGCACTCTGCCATCACAAAGGTGGCAGCTTGCTTACCTTTAGTCCTTATCCATCTCTCTAATATGTGTATAATATAAATAATAAGATTTTCTTCATTCATGGTTTGGTGCACGAGTGAAGGTCAGGGGAGAGAAGGACTTGTTTTTGATGAGCAAACATTAGCAATTATCATTATTAATCTTTCTACCGTGCAAGCTGTTTACTGTTTTATTGTGCAAAGTATGCGTACATTTTCCTTTTAAGGGCTCATTCAGCGGTTGTATAGAGATGTCAGGCAGGAGGGCAGGGAGGCAGGCAGACAAGAAAAGAAGAAAAAATTCTGTTTTAATTTCCACATTTCTTTATTAAAATATGAATATATCCTACAAAGCTGTATTGCTGTGCCAGCTAGAATGCATGTTTGCGCGCATTGTGTTGGTGTGTGTTCGCGAGGTATGACGTATGATCCAGCCTGGCAGCTGAAAATCAACGAGAATAGAAGTTTTTACATGCCGAGAGTCAAGGATGACAGATCATGTTATTTCGCCATCATTTTAAAGTTTTCAGCTTCAAACTTTTTTCACGTTTTCTTTTTAAGGGAAATTTTCATTTTTCCTCATAAATCTTGTTACAAATCGATGTGCTGTCTTTTGTTCGTTGTTTTTGTAAGATCAAACAACCTCATAACAAAAAACACTAAGTACGTTTTCTTGTTTTTAATGAGATAATATATTGGCTTAAAGGGAAAGGCAACTCAAAATACGAACCGGAATTACATGAAAAATAGCCACCTTTCGTTTTAAAGTTTGGGATGCTAAAGAATAGTTTACATATTTCTGAAACACAGTTTTGGGTAGGCTTGCAAAGATTACCATATTTCCCTAATCTTTTGTAAAAGAAAACAAACTAGAAAAGAAAGAAAGTGTGGAGCTATGCTCTTTAACGTCCAGGCTGCTATTTGTCCGGCCGACTGGTCAGTGGGACTCTGTGCTATTGCTTGTCATCTACGGAGAAGCACAAAGAGCCGAGTAAAGGAAGGGCGTAAACAGATTTGATTTATTAACATTGGGGTGATCAACATATGAAATTTGAATATAAGGAAAGGGCAGTGTCAGAATTATAAAGAAACCTTACCTTCCTGGGCAGCACCAGAACAGACAGACATTCATCTTGGAGTGACGATATGTTTTTCTTTCATAAAACATGAAAGCTGAGGTGTTGGTGACTATCACGTTCGAATAATACGTCTTCACGAGAATAGTCAGAGAATGTAAAAGAGTGCGTTTGGAAGCGTCTGGTGGATTGTTAAGAGAAAACAGAGGATACTTTGAATTTAGTAAATTCAGTAGTATATATATACCTACCCAGAGGAATCACTGTGCCAGCCCCCAGTTATCATCTAACTTAAAATAAATGCGATTTATATAGCCGCTAAGTCTTTAACACGACACAAAAGGACGTTTGCTTCGTTATGCAAAGTATCAGCACCAGAATTGTTCCTTTTTGACTGGCAACGATCGTTAGCACTGCTGGGACGATTGCCATGCGTGACACGCAACTGCCACCCTGACACCCATGTCATTGCTAGTCTTGGCATCTCTTCCCTGCTCAGTCTTCTCCACTTCCACCTTCTAATCACAGTGGCCCAGTTCCTAATTGTAGGGCACGAGCCCAACATCTTCGCTACCAGCGTTTTGAAGACCTCACTAACAAGACTCAATGTTGACTTTCTGAGAACATGGCGTTAATTGACAACAGAACACTAGAACTCCTTGATTCCACCCTGAGATGTATTAGACACGCGACTGTAATATAATAAATCTGTTACGACCTATATTTTCTAGCGGAAGTTCTAGTTTAATTACTTAAGCTCAAACTTTTATTTGAACTGCCATTTCGTTTTAATAAATAATATAAGGCGTTACAAAGACTACAGTTTAAATGTGGACGTCATTAACTGGAAATCCCGGCTAGTTGCTATAGCAGTAAAGTTTATTAGGAATCACTGTTTCTTATCTTGCAAATAACAAAGTAGGCTAATGGGAACAGAAGAGAGCAAAATTAAATAAAGAATGAAGCTTAAACGGCACGAAGAAGCTGAAAGAAGTCAGACAATGAGTACCACAGGGATGCATCTAAATCTTCTAAGCTAATTACTGCTTTGGGGATTTTCAGATGGATCTGAAATTAATACCCGGTTTAAGAATCTAGACTGTCCCGTGGTGTGCTGACAACAGTAGGTTTGTATCCAGGAAATGGATAAGAAAGCGAGAGAATAGATGAAATTTTGTACAAGAACAGTTCCTATGACATGAACAAAAGGCAGAAGTTTTAAGGGCTGGCGCCAGGGATATTACCCTGTGTGACAGCCAGACTAAGACGAAAACGTTTGTCATGTCTAGAATGGCATCAAAAGGGATAATAGCGATCTCCGCAGATATGTTCCTGCTGTTCTTTTAACTAGAGTAGAAGAAATGGACAACCTGTTTGGCTACATTGCAATGTTATTATTTTTACCGTGATTAACTTCACCAAGTCAATTTTAAAATGAAGTTTGATGCTTCTTTGTATTATGATCGTATCAGCGTCTTGACGATTAGAAGGTTTATGCATGAAATGATGTGCCTATTTTGTCTTAAAGACATTACTTTTTGCTATGATATTTTACTTTAAAATCATATTATGAAAGAATGAATAAATCAGGAGACTCACATGGAAGAAAGACAAAGAGAGAGGTGCCAAAGTCGGGAACAAAAATTCTACAAAGGAATGTTGGCGGCTGTGTATTCTATTCAGCAAATCTTTTTAAGCTTATTGATGTACATTGGATGGTCGTTTGCTGCATATTTTGTAAAAGATATGAGTTAGATGTGTGTTATATATGTGTCTAATATAGATTGGCCAAACACTCGTCTCTGTCTGAGAGCGCGTTGGCACCAGACATTAGAGTGTGTCAGTCTAAAGATATTCTGATCAAGAGAAGCTTAGAAGATTTGCAGCACCAACCTTCGCGCAGCCGCTAGCAACAGCATTGGCAGACGTCCACTCAAAGACCACACAATTATTGTAATAAAGTGGACACAAGTCTTCATTCATTTACTGGTTCATTGACTGTTAACGGTCGTAGTGGCGGGCACATTGGTAGACGCGGCAGTTGACATGGCCCGCCATTTACGCCTGTAAAACAGAGCATTGGACCACGAGAGACTTGGACAGATTATACTTTGTTATGATGTTATAGCTGCGCCAGACCCTGTCCAGCCTAGCCATTCCCGCTGTTGTCACGATCCTGATGCGTATGTCTCTCGTGGAGCAGCGTTCTTTGGAGAGAGTGGCCCCCAAGTAAAAAAATAAAAATAAAACCTCCGTTCATACAGATTTATGGTTTTTATGCCAGTGACCATCACTTTGCAGTTGTCAGTTCTGCTCTTTATTCCATAAGCGATGGAACTGTCTGTCAGTCTGCTGGTAAGGTCTTGCAATTTTCTGTTAGTGCCTGCTATCATAACGATGTCGTCTGTAAAGCGTAGGTTTCGAATCGGCCCTCCACTGATGGAAATGGAAGTGTGATGGTCGTGGAGGGTCTCATGATGTTCTTCCAGAAGACGTTGATCAGCACAGATAATAGGGTCACCCTTGACCTACGTCTACTGTTGTGTGAAGTTAAGCTCCCGTTTGGTTATCAGGCAGTTTTGTACTTGGGTTTTGACTGCATGAAAAGTAATTCTGAATAACAAAGCACATATCCCATCATTAGTAAAGTAATAAATTCTACCTATGTAAAGACTTCAAATTTGACAATAATGAGCAATTACATTTTTAGTTTTCCTGCTTTTTCGCACACTACCCATTTTTCTACTACGAAAGAATACTATTACTTCCTTCTCAGTCTTCTGTTTCCCTTCTTGTCACATGCCAACTTCCTTAACCAAGGAAGACAGAGCTAACAAAACTTCGTGGCGGCTTTTTTTCAAAGCATGTATTTTTTTAATTTACACAAGGAAATTTAGCTCGGATAAATAAAAACCAAGTTATAATGTTTCAATTGTAATTTTTTGCAATTTTGTCAGGCAAAAAGTTGTAAAAGTTCATAAAAAGGATAACTTTAGAGGCATTGCGTACAGTGACAAATAAGAACAAACATATTTGTACTACCTCACATGGTTATTATAATCAAATTTATTGCTTGGCAGCAATTTCTGGTCATTTCCATGGTAACCAATGGTCACATTCCCATGAAACTTGTATATTTCAATATTCTGAAAACGTCCTATCGATATATACATGTACATAACATGTCACCTAGTAATGCCGGGTCTCCTCCCCCTCAAATCTCTGGAACAGCTTTTCATGATGGTGAGATAGAAACATGAGTCAAATTTTCCTGGCATGTGTGCATTCAAACGTAAGTGCGTGTGGGTCGCATGTAAAAAGAGGATTGTTGTGTACAGACAAGCACGTCTTAGTGAGCGGGAGATTTATTTTCTTTTTATTTTATTCCGTCCATTCTTCCGACCTGGGCTTATCATAAAGGTCGCAGCGAAGGAAGCTCGTGACGGTGCACACGTTTTATCAAGATGACGAAGCAGATATGTTTGGGAGAGAAGATCCCCACGGCAAGCAAGGCAGATCAACAAGCAGGCTGGCACATGTATGTGTGTACCTGACCTACACATGCTGCAAGGGTCGACGAGTCAAGATGTCAGCACACCGAGGTCAGTTGTTTGGTCAGTGGGTACTTAGGTATATCCCACAATCATAATTTGGAGAGACCGCAAGAAAATCATTTGTCTTCTTTATATTTTTATAGACATCTCCAGTAAACTGATAGTATTATATAGTTTAAAATGCAACGAAACCTTGTTAATAGTTTAAAAATAACACCATGATTTGCTGCGTGAAACACGTTTGACATGTGTAAAAGAGTAACTTATCTGTGTTTTTGAACATCATTTCTCGTCATCGTTTAGAATACAAAACCGCATACTCAGTGATGTGCTTCACGAATTCCAGACACTTAATCCCCTAGACACTTAATCCCCAGACACTTAATCCTCAAAATGAAATTTCAACTCAAGAAATTATGAAGTGAATGAAAAATTTAATTATGAAGTAAATGAAACATTTTCAAATTCAAATAATTATTTTCATGTAAACATCAAAATAAGTTTGACAATTAAAATAATACTTAACTTCAACATTTATAACATTGGGGGCATTTTTGAGGATTAAATGTCTAGGGGATTAAGTGTCGGGGATTAAGTGTCCGGTCACCGTGCTTCACACTTTATGTTAACAACAGCGCATGAGTGAACCAGTTATTCGTCTAATCACATTTACAGGGAGGCAGTACTGCTAGTCACCAATTTTAAACAGAGGAAGTAGTGTCAGTCACCAAGTTTAAAGTGAGGTAGTTATGTCAGTAGCCAGGTTTGCACAGAGCCAGTAGTGTCACTCATTAAGTTTACACAGAGGTAATAGTGGTATTTATTATGTTTACACGAAGTTAATAGTTTATATGTTTACACAATAAGCAATATTTTTATTTATTTATTTTACACAGAAGCATTAGAGTCACTCATTTAGCTTACAAAGCGGCAGTGGTGTGAGTAAGTCAGTTTACACGGAGGAGATAATCTGTCCCCAGGTTTACACAGAGGCAGACTGGCTGACGAAGATGCTCAGCTTAGTGGGATGGACAAACTCCATGCTGACCATGAACGAGGTTCATATTCTTGCCTCCTCGGTATCTTTTTTGAGGGGGCGGCTGCTTCCTTGTCTCTCCGCCACTGAGGCAGTAATGATAGTCACCAAGCAAACTGTTATTTCTAGCTACTTCAGTTTTCATTTCTGTTCATTTCAAACTCGTAAAACAGGTTTGATGTCTCCTTATTTCCCCATTATTTTACGTCATACCTCTCACCGACTCCAGTGGTGCTTGGCTCGCACTACTTTCTGGCCAAAGCTTAGAAGAAACATCGATCCCTCAAGAGCTTTTGTTGGCAGGAAAAAGAAAAGGCCGTTATTAAAAATTATTTTAGCAGCGCTGGACACAAATCAGAGAGTTGACGTCACTGTAAAAATGCGCAGCTTCCGGTATATTTCGGGGGGACGTTGGTGATGGAAGTAACCCGCGGCTAATGAAGGCAAGGCACGCCTTTCTTAAGAGGTTTGGTATTTCAGGGTTGGAAACTGATTTTTTTCCAGATATGTTAGAGATTATTTTTCCGTCCTCCTCCTTTGCACGTGTTTATAGCGGGTAACTTCAATTACGTTTATTACATAAAGCAAAACAACAAATCGAAAGGTCGTTAAAATATTTACACAAAACTCCTGGTGCTACTTCAGGAAAAAGACTTGCAAAAATTATAGTACACCAAAAAATTACCTGTAGATCACCAAACACGATTTTTAAACGGTAAAATGTTATTAAAATTTGTCATGGATTACTATTGCAAGGATTATGACTACAACATTTATTACTACAATTAATAAAAAGATTTGCATAGTCCACTTCCCCACTCTAAAAATAGGCTAAATGCGAATACAAAAGCACACCATTCACAAATATAGAGAGACAGACTAAAACCAGAGCACACATTCATAACAAAATAGCAGCAAGTATTCACTAACAAAACAACACAACTGGAACTATAGTCAGGAAGATCTTGTAGTCAAAGCAAGGTGTAGAAAAGTTAGTTTGACCACTGAACATGTTGTTAAACGTAGTCAGCAAAAGAAGAACTTGTTCGCAAATCTCATAAATATTGCGTAATAGATTACAAATACACAACAACAGAAAGCTCTTTCAAATAACATTTTTTTTACTAATAAAAAAGTTTAAGGTTTTATAGTGTGTTGTGACAGTATCCAAAAGCGACAAATAAAAATAAATAATTAAGAAGGTTGATAAAATAATAATCGAAGTTACAAAAATCGATCCTTGTGATAGAAACCCCGCCCCACAAAAATAAACTCGCCTAAATACGAGATATTAAAAATTAGTGGGTTAAAAATATGTAAATTTAGGTAGGGATACGGGTTTGTTAGTGTGATTTGTACAAACTCTTAGACATACCAATGCAATCAATGCCCACCACCAAGCACATACATACATACATACATACATACATACATACATACATACATACATACATACATACATACACACAAAGAGATGTTACCTAGCCATATTATTCTTTATGCAGAGCAGCGAGAAATATAAGCTCCACTATTGTGATCATTTACAAAATACGTCCTGCTTGCCTTCTGGCGACAGACGTGCAAATGATTTTTTAATTTCCATCTAAAGATTTAGTGCTATTTGTCCGATCCTTTGATGTTTAATCTCTTGATTTTTTTATCTTTTATTTCCGTTTGGTAATGTCGAATCTATCTTATTATTTGCATTATTCGAGTGTTCGCGATTTTGATGGCAGTTTTCAGAATCTGCTAATGACGCAGTATTTTGCTGTACAAAAGAAACTGTATGGTGTGATGGACGTCTGCCTAGTGCAGATTCCTTTGAGTGCTGGTTGTAAACATTTCCGCTCTCGCTCTGTTACATTTCTTTTCTTTTCCCTCCTTCCTCTGTTCAGCTTGGTTGACTTTCTTTGCTGATTCGATTAGTTGTAAGTTGAATTTATTTCGAATTTCTTACTCTGAAAAAACATTCTGTCCTCCAGTTGGGGTTTTCATACTGTGCTTCTTTCTTATATCTTTTAGCCAGAACTATATATTCACTTCCCCTATTACTTCTATGTCTATTCATATTTCTGGTTTTGTAAAAAAAAAATTCGCTGAGGAAATTCTTCAGAACTGTCAGCCTCACACTTGTAGGCACCGCATATACTAAACAAAGAAACTTTTGATGGTGGGCCCGAGAGTGAATAGCTGCCCGGCAAAACTCTCTCATTAATGCTAACTTTACCATCGGTGATCGTAGCTCATCTCAGAGACCTTTCGCATCACTGCTGCTGAGATTTTCATACAGGGCGTGGTGAGCAGGTCTGGGGCCGTATTCACGAAGAGAAGGTAAATCGTAGTCTAAGGTAAATAAAGAGTAAGCGTCTTCTCTCCGTATTCATGAAACGTGTCCAGATTCTGACCGTTACCCTACCCCTGTAACCGTAGTTATAAATCAGCGAGAAAGATGCCCTAAGGCAAAGTAACATAAAGCAACATCTGCATGGTCTAGACAGTACGACGTTACTATGGAAGAAAAATGTTTTTTTTTTACCCCACTTTTTTCACGATTAGCGAATTAATCTCACTTTATGAAACAGTCTCTGATATTTAGTTAGTATCAGTAAGAGAGTGGTGAAACTGATCTACGTGCATTTCTTGTAGTGTGTGAGAGGTGTCGGGTAGGAGATAAAGAAGCTTTGCTGCATATTGTCTGATATTCTCTTCAGAAATGGTGACGTAATGAAAATATCTTGGCAGTTGTCCCTAAAGTTAAAAAGGCGAAGATTTCTTCAGTGAAGCGAAATGCAGCCACGTAACGATGACTCCTGTGCGGAACAGAATGATAAATTAATTTCTTTGATCCCTCCATATTGATCATCATATCGAGTCATCTGGGTGTTTTATTTTTAGTTGAGAGAGAAAGGATGACATGTCAGATCATTTTTGCATCAAGAAACAGTACTTCACAATGACAAACCTACTTTTTTCGTCTCTCTTCTCTCTCTCCATCTCTCGATCTCTTCCTCTCTTTCGTGTTTCTTTTTCTTATTTATTATCCTTCCATACGCCAATCTCTGTATTTCCGATCTTTTCCCTTACCTTTACTTGCCTTTCCTGCTCCATGGTCTTGTCTTTCCTGTTTTCAATTAATTCTAAGGACGTAAAAAATCATAGCCAGGTAGAGAAGGTTAGAACAGGAAGACTTACTCAATCTTAAAGTATTCTGGAGAGACTAGTAAAAGAATTCAAGATGGAGAATCTCTTGACACAGGACAGTATATCAGATGAAAGAAAGCGGCAGTCTTGAAGATAAATCATTAAATGACGATACAAGCTGATGCACCCTGGAGATATGTATCAGGGAAAACAACTTCCGCTTTTTTCTGCGATGTGGGAATTATCTGGGACAGTTACTCCTTATCCTAAGTTTGCAGATGAAATCCGGAATCAGAAAAACACTTAACATGTTTTGATCTTGCCTTAGTCATTTTCCTCTTGGTTAATGATGGGTCGAGAGGACCATTAAGGAAATGCTTTTCATTTTGAAAACAATCTAGGCTATGGCCGCGTCTAGACATGCTTAGTGTCGTGTGATGGTCATGATGATCTTGAGAAATTTGGCACCTTTACAGCTACATTCCCTCTAAGAAACGATGCATAATGTGCTTGAGAGGAACGTCTACTGCTTATGCGTTCACAAGAAGATTACGATTTTAATGATTTACCTAACTGATGAACATAATGGCTTGAATGGCGTTATTAAGAACAAGTAGCTCCTGTTTGTGAATACATAATATATTTTGTCCACTGTTTTCGTAGAGATATTTTTTTGTGCTGCTTGACATGTTTTTTTGCGTGTGACCTAAAACATTAGTGTCTTTTAGTTCTTTCCCTGCCCACCCAGCAGCTTTCAAGAAGAAGGAAATTGATTTGTGATGCAAGTTAAAGGAGAGAGAGAAAGGGACTGACATCCGCCTTGAGCACGGAGAGCTGAGACCTTAACGTTTACTACCACTAGGGCCACAATGTTACGGCATCATTTATCTTATTCCTCTTATCATGTTTCACTACGTTTGTGTGTCTTTTAAAATCTTATTTGCTGATGTACTACTTTCACTCAAGAAGACCGTTAACTCTATATTTAAGAAAAATATCTAGATCACTGTGTGTGCGTGCGTGTGTGTATGCATCATGTGTGTGTGTGTGTGTTTGTGTGTGTGTGTGTGTGTGTGTGTAAGGTACTTTGAATCCGCTTTTGGTGAGTGAGAAAGGCGACATAAACTAAATTCCTACATATCCGTATCCTAACTGTTCCTGTGACCAGAACAACAACATATTGTCACAGGACTTTTGGCTAGTGTGCAGCAAAACAATGGAACTCTCTCCCTTTCCATATCCGCCACCTTCCTACAACTGAATCTTTCAAATCTGCACTGAAAACGCACCTTTTCCTTGAGCATTACTCCTAACACAGTCCACACAATGCTCGTCCTTCTTAACCCCCCCCCTTCCCTCTTGCTACTTTACCCATCTTTCTCGCAGAATCACTATATTTCTCTGTTCCTGTTACTTGATGTCTTTTGTTTTCTGTTTCGTCGTCAGTACTGTCGTTTTCTTTCGTCCCCTTTGTTCTGTATCTACTTAGTCCACGTCTCTTCCTCGTTTTAAGCGCTAAGAGCATGCTCTCTATGAGTGTGAATATGCGCTATAACAATCTTCACTATTACTATTACATACATTACTGTCAGCCAATGCAACATCTTAATTACGAAAACGTCTTTGGCGGTTTTGCCAACTCTAGAGCAAACTCAACAGAAAACTAGCCTTATAAAAAGTACTTCTACTTTGTCGTCTACGATGTCTCTCCAGCAGCCCTTCTTCACAATGGCCTCTAGCCAGCTGTTAATTTAATTAAAGATAGGAAAATCACTTCTCTATGCCATCCTTGCTAGATATCTTATTTCCGGACCTCTCACTTGACGTTTTCCTGACCACATACGCATCCTGCTGCTTCTAATTTCCATTTCGCATGCACGCTGTCAGCCTCGCCCGTCAGTGACTCGCGACTGAGGGGCCGGGGTAGTGATCTGTCACGCGTGGCTCTTGGCTCCGTCGGCTGTGGGCGGCGCCATGATGGAGACTGCGGACAGCGCGTACACGGATGACGAAAGAGTTCGTGCACTCGCCGACAATGACGTCACGTTAAGACGTCACTTTAAAAAAATCGCCAAGGCTTACACGTCATGCAGAGCGTCATTGCGCAGTAGATTCTATATATGGATATTACATAGTAATATATATTAATAGATTCTAGAGAATGCAAAACTCCTCCTCAATCAAGGAAATGTCGGGGAATGCAGGGAGGATTTTGTTTTGTTTTATTTTCTAATGGAATTATTTTAAATGTTACTTGGAGTGCACATTTGCAGATTACGTTAATCTTGCAAGTTTTACATTTCAGAAATAGAATTCGACAAAACGGGATAGCTGCCATAAAAAAAAAGAACAATCAGGAAGACAGGTGGGCGAAGCAAGTTGGCATCGCGTGGATATGCCCTGTTGCACAAATTGGATTGGTTGCATGGCATTTGTTTTCGTGAAAAAGTGAATTTGTCGAAAGCTGACCGATAAAAGACAGGAGCAAAGGATGTGCTGTTGTTTTGAGCACAGATATAGGGGTGCCTAGGATCTCCACTTTGAACATGTAAATCAGACAAGTAACTACTCATAAGATAGTAATAGGCGCATCACCGTTAAATGAGAGAAACGATGAAAAAAGAGAATAGGACACACGAAAGAAGTAGTGCACGAAAGAAAGGGTGAAAGAAGAGAGAGAGAGAGCAGCCGAGCCGTCATTCTAATTTTCCAAATTTGCTTCCCAACAATGCGGTGACACGGCTATAAGAAAAGGAATGAGACATATTTTAACATGAGACTAAACTTAGCGTGACTACTACAATTAGCACAAAATTATAATGACTACTGCAATTAGTACAAAATTATCTTGACTACTACAATTAGCACAAAATAGTAACTATCCGGAGCTCGAGAATCACCTCCCTTCTCTCTGTCTCTCCTATTTCTCGGTCGATCGGTCGGTCGGTCTACTAGACTATTCCGACAGTATATCATGATAAACCAGCACGTGCGACATCTCTAATATTCCTGAGTATAGTCATGAAATTCCATGCTGTCATACATCTCGCACCTTCACTGAGTCTCAAATTCTTCCTCGGTTAACCATGTCACTCGCCTAAACTGCACTTGTAAAAGTTACATTGAGAATGGGTAATTGTATTCATGTTCTCAACAAAGATGGAGCCTGAACGTCCTCGTGTTAGCCTCGGAGACTGTCGGAGTCAAGCCTCCATCAAATGACTTATTTAGATTGTCAGT
Organism: Marisa cornuarietis; assembly: GCA_004794655.1. Classification (NCBI taxonomy): domain Eukaryota; kingdom Metazoa; phylum Mollusca; class Gastropoda; order Architaenioglossa; family Ampullariidae; genus Marisa; species Marisa cornuarietis. The sequence goes on from SMMW01000585.1 coordinate 66,536, forward strand.
CGTCACGCAAAACCGAAGACCTTGCCTTAAGATCACGAATATCCCTGGAGACAAAGCGCTGTCCGCAGCCGTTCCATTTCCATATACAATCAGCATTCAGCTTGTCTTTCTCATCCATGAAAGACAGAGCAGAAACCCCCCATATCAAGTCAAATAAATCATATACAGAAGATTCAAGTGGCGTTAAATTTACGACTCAGATTAATTTTTTGTAATAGTAGCGCAAAGAAGAAGGAAATTAGCTAATGACTCACTTTTAAAGATGTTACAAATTAACTTCGGGAATTTTTTCCTTTCCCTTTCTGCGATGTCCTGACAAAGATTACTATGTTTATCATCATCGTCCATTGACAGTTATTGGCTGACCAGTAGTTCATCTAGCCCGCTGGTGCTGTTTGTCGTGATAGACGAAATGCTGGGAAGCTTTGCCATAGGGCTGTCTTGAAAGGCGGTGAACGGGTCCTGTCTGTAATGACCAGTCCACTTCTTCACGTTCGCCAACCAGTTCTTCCACCTACCCGGTCTGATACAGAATGTCGTGGTGATTATACGGCCAAAACAGACCAGCTTGCCTCGCTTTACTGTTGCGAGAATAGGTTCATGGTGCCCACACGAGGTATAGCCTAGACTGCCCTAGAGACAGGAGCATGTCTGGGCAATGCAGAAAATGCCGAATGGGTCTTGACATGGGTCAAGAACAACCACCCCAACCTACCCCATCACTGAGAAGCTCCAGGACAGAAACAGCGAACATTGTTCTTCGAGACTAAAATCCCATAAAAAAGCTGGCAGTGTAAGAAGCTTCCGTTTGTACTTGAAAAGTCGAAGATTTACACCAGGTGAGTGTGAAAGAATCCTCCAAGAGCTTGAACGATGCCGACGGAATACTATGGGGCTAGCAAAGGTCAGATGGCCGGCATTTGGGAGACCTGCAGCGAACGATGGCCACGAGCTTGTATATTGGAGAGGAAGCCAAAAATAAATAGATTCGTACAATTTTCTGTGGTTTTTAAAAATAATGGAAGAAAGTATGTGCTGTCAAAGGATGGTTTTAAAAAATACTCGCTCACTCACACGTCAAGGTTTGTTAAAACCATTAAGCCTAATCCCCACTTAAATGCTTTCGTTGGGGAGTCTCCCTAAGCGCTACAAAAGCACATTAACTATTTCCACTAATGGATTCGTGTTATTTCTGGCTTCAGCTCGCGATTCTTCTGAACCTCTTGTGTGTGTACGGTTAAGGCTACACAGTACATCATCATCATCTGAATTAACATGTCTTTGTCGTTATATCTGTAGACCTGTGTTTGTCCTAGCTTTTGAGGAGCTATCGTCTTTGGTGATGTTGACGGACTCGTGCACTTCTGCCCTGCGCGTGCGTGCAAGATGAAAAGGAAGGAAGGGTTTACTTCTACTGCAATTTTTTTTAAAGTTTTATTTCATATAACAATATATTACAGCAATGCAATAGCACTAACAAAGCTCCCCACATAGATAAGAAACAGAACAAGCAAAAAAAAAGCACATTACATGAAGTAAACTGTCACCATCACTCTTCTATAGACAGGTTTTTATACAAATTCACATTAATTCCAAAGCAGTAAGGTCCATATCTTTAAACCTACCCCATTATATTTAATCTTTTGGATTAATCTTTAGCATTTTACACTTGATAAATTAATTTTTTAAATACTTCATAATAAATATAACAGTTTCATCAATAATAATACAAACAAGCTGCCATGACCCTATATAAGGGGAATAAGCATTTACATAGAACTTATTAGCCCAACGAGAGCAGCAACATTCTTGTAGAGATTAACAGTGTTTTAGGTGGTATTTAAAGTTCTGGGCTACATGGATTAGATTCTGGAGAGTGCTCTTATAGATAAAGAACTTGGCTGAAAGTATTATAATGTCCTGTACTTAATCTGTTAGTATTTTTGGAGGCTTACCAAAGAGAATGAGTTCTTCAGTTAATGTAACTGTCTTTGTGTGTGTGCACGTATGGTGTAAAAGGTCTATAAGTTCTTTCCAGAATCTCTGGGTGATCTGGCAGTACCAGAAAAGATGTTCTATGGTCTCTATCTCGTCATTACATAGGCGGCACCTAGGAGAATCAGCTATTTTACAACTTGAAAGATATTTCTGTGTTGGAAGAATCCTGTGCAACAACCTTGTTTGGAACCATCTTAACTGGATGTCTAGGTTAGTTTTATAGAGCAACATAAAAACTTCTTTCCAGTCTAGATAATCAAATTTAATATTCCACTTAGAGATTGCTGTGGGTTGGGCTGAGTTTTGCAAGAGTATTGATTTCACAGCTTGATTTCCTTTGCCAATGAGTGACCATACCCTATCATTCAAAGTTTGTTCTTTTCTAGTCAGTAAACATCCTAATTTATTTTGGTATTGTCTTATACCCTCATATAGTAGAAAGTTTGTTCCCTTCTGTGAAATTCTTGAAAGGGTATAAGGTCTCCTGTTTCACTCACCAGGTCCTCTACTGCAATTTTCTATACCTATGTCACGCGAAAAAAAATTGTTAGAAGTTCTCACTTTTTCATGGTTTTTCTAGAAAAAAAGACTCAGAGCTGCCAACAAAAAGTACGCATGCCCTTGATAATGAGCTCTAGTCGCTGCAGGTGCCTAAGGCTTTGTTGTCATAAACATTCCTCATTAATACATACCGACATAGCTGTGAGGTGAAGGATGATAGATCATCCTCTTTTGCAAGCTTACCAGAAAAGTCATTAGCATACAAGAAACAAAAATGTCCGGAAAATGCAGAACACGAAAGTTGTGAGTTGTACAAGCCATCTCTTTAATGCAACCGCTTGATGAACAGTTTTTTCTATGCTAAAAAAAACAACTAGCATAATCTTCAAGCTTTCAAAATGCTAAAGAATTTAATTTAAGCGATGATGAAATGATGAAGATGTCACCTTCATCCAAATTTCCAAATTCGAGTTCTTGTATAGAAATCATGTTGAACCGCCATCATACGAGGATTAGTTTTTTCTGATTGAAGCAAACAGTTGTCTTAATAACAAAAAAACAACGATGAGTTATATATATATATATCGTGTGTGTGTGTGTGTGTGTGTGTGTGTGTGTGTGTGTGTGTGTGTGTGTGTGTGTGTGTGTGTGTGTGTGTGTGTGTGTGAGAGAGCTTTGCACCCAAACGTATATCCGCAGAAGTGTATCAAAAATTTCCATATGACTGCCTCGTAAGAAAAAGACCATTTCAAAGCAAAAAAAAAAAAAAACGATTATCCACCAGCCCGTCTCACGCGAGAAGGAAGCAGGAAGTAGACTTTGTCACACACAAACAGACTAGTGGAATTTACTGCAGTGATTGCAAAAATGCAAACGCATCTTTAAAACCTCAACGAAAAGAACTGGAAGTCTCGGATCTGAAGAATTATTTATCTCGATCTCCATTTTCACGCCTATTGAAGCCTGGATGACAGACGCCAAGTCTCTTGGCGCTAATCTGACTACCTATGCAGCTGTCAGTCTCATTGACAGCATGGGGGCAGGTGTATCATCAAGACCTAGCTGTCAGCTAAAGTGGACATAAAATATTATCAGTTTAGAAAACTCCTAGACCACATTCTGCAACTGTGGAATCAGTCTGAAAGCTAGTATGCACCGAGAATTTTTTCTCTCTCGCTGTGAACATGTGTGTGTGTGTGTGTGTGTGTGTGTGTGTGTGTGTGTGTGTGTGTGTGTGTGTGTGTGTGTTTATCGGCCGGTCTGTTTACATTCTTGTACACCTTGAATACATAACGAACTGCTACTTCTTCCGAACATGCACATCAACTCTTTTAAAATGCTTTGCCATGTTCTTACGCTCTAACCAGTTTTGGGGTAATAAATTATAGAGCTTAGTCGTTTACTATTTAATCATTTTGCGCCACCTATATATTCACCTTGCCTAAGTAATTCATCTTGGAATGGCAGGCGAAATTCTGGACAATTTTCAGAGAATTCCATCTGTTATTTTCCCCTTTAGAAAGTGTAACAAAATTTGAAAAACTTTGACGACACCAGACTGTAATAACTGAAAATCTTCAGCAGGAAGAAGGTTGTAGTGGGTGAGTGGGTGAGTAACATCCCTGTGGGCAAAAAAAAAAAAATGGTTATGGTCTGGTTTGCGTCTGAAGTGCACGTTTCTGAAGGTCAGAGGTAGTCTTTCTAAGGATTTCTTTATAGTATTATGTTTTTGTGTGGCTTTCGTCTTTGCAGACAGAATGAATGCGCGGTGTGCCTGCAAGAGTGCGTGCATGCATACATGCGTGTGTGTGTGTGTGTGTGTGTGTGTGTGTGAGAGAGAGAGAGAGAGCGAATGTGTGTATGTGCGTATGTGAGAAACAGAGGGGTAGAGAAGAAGAGAAGACAAGGAAAAAAGAGAAAGGGTAGGCCATTTTCTCCAGTTCCTACTGTAGTCATCAACATTTATAACCTCAACGGTCTTTCTCTCCTCACCCTTCTTTTTCGTTATCTCCGTAGAGCACCTCTGCTGTCACAGAAGTGAGCCGCTGCTGTAGTCACCCAAGGGCTGCCAATCGATGGACCCGCGCCGTGATCCTATGCAAGGAAGACGTCTTCTGTTTCTGGAAGTTTCTCCGTCCAAACTGTGCATCTGAGAGGCAGCTACCCCGTCAAATGTCAAAAAGCTAGGAACAAACTGAGAACGCGGCAATGTTCTCAAAGCCTCTAGTAGACCTCAAGTAGAGCGGAAGTGCCTGCTAATGGCACGTGCTGGCTTTACACAGATGATGCTAGCTACAGGAGGTAACGAGCTTATTCACTAGCTAGACAATATGAAGATTCACATTTGCTGCTGACACTAGCTATCGTACCACAGAAATGCTGCAGCACAGACCGTAAAAGTGACACATCAGAATAATATTCTGCTAGAAGAAAAAAATAAAGATTTAGTTTATCTGTAAAGGAAATGGAGGATATTTGTTTTTATTTCCCTCGATGCTGACTTTGAGCGATATTTAAAGTTAATATATACAAAGATGTTTTCAAAAGTAATAATAATCGAAAAAACTTTCAGATAGATAAGAGAAAGGGAAATTAAAGTAAGAAAATAAAAGAAAAAGACGGAGATACGAAAGAGATAAACATACTACTACAACTATAGAAAGAAGAGACTCAGAGATAGGAAGAGGCTACCCATACATTAACAAAAACGATATGGAGAAAGAGAGAGAGAGAGAGAGAGAGAGAAAGGGGAAGAGAAAGAGGGAATAGAGGGAGAGGAAAAGAGAAAGGGAAAAAGTCCGGGGCAAGGAAACACTACCCTATGCATCAGCCTCTGATACGAAGAACTGTTCTGGAGATGAGTGCTAGGGCACAAAAATAACTAATTGTCTAAATTTAAAGTCTGTAGTCTCAAGGACACTGCCTGACATTGATAGGATATTAAGGTCTGAAGCTTTAGGCCAGGAACTTGGTCCGTCTTCGCCTGATTGAAATATTTCTTCAAAATCAAGGACGTGCGACGCTGACTCTGTTGACCTGATCTGCTCACAGGGTCAGATATCCATTTTTTAGGCTGGACAACAGAAAAACTTCGTCCTCGTAACATTTCATTTGCCTTCCCGATGCTTTTGTAGAAGAGAGAAATGGGGTTTGTTTCTGCATCAGTTGTTGCCAGTGCCCCGGACCTTTTGGTTGCAATCTTTTTCGTTCTTCACTCCTTTTCGTTCCTTCTCGTCCTTCTCTACCCATCCCTCGATCCCTCTCTACCGATTATCTCTAAGCATGCCTCTATTCCTCTCTACCAATGCCTATCTCTACAGCAGAGAAAATATTTGAGGGCCTTATATTTCTAGCGGGAGACAAAAAACTCCATTAGAATTGCAATTCCCTGTCTTACTGCCGTCAAAGGCTGTAGTGGGGGGAGAGAAACATGGAAGTCAGTTGGCGCCCCATGATTAAAAGTACCTACACCATCAGACAAACAGAAACAATTTTCAGTCGGTTTATGATCCTCTCTACCGGAAAAAAAAACATCAGTGTATCTCTATACAGAGTGAGTAATGCGATAGGACTGAGGTCACAACATGATGCTGGAAAGTGAACTAAACTCCTGCCAGAAGCACTGTCCCGCCACTGTAATAATTCAGTAATTGCGTCTGTCAAATGGGAGGCGAGCCAGCCACATGTAAATAATAGCAGGGTCCGTGCTGCTACTACTGCTACTACATCAGCGTTGGCAAACTCAATGACAAACTTTTTGAGTAGTCTCGGGCTTCAAGTCTCTAAGTCTTTTACTGGCAAATTTTGGCCTGGTCACGTGGGCAGTGAGGCATGGGCAAACTTGTTGGACTGAGAATGTTCTGCATTTATGTGTTACATTTTGTCATGACTTGCTATTCATCCCACTTCTGCTTCGCTGCACCACACGCTGCTTTTCTAGAGTGAAGGCGCACAACCAGCGACTCTTGTGTCTTCTGCGTATCTTTAGAGCGGTGTCCGGTCACTTATAGTCCCCAGCAATTTATACCCCAACACTTAATATCCGACACTTAGTTCCCTAGACTTTTAGTTCCTAGGCACTTAATCCCCAGACAATTAAATGTGTGAGAAATGTGTGAGGCCTCTAATCGTTGATTCCTCTATAAACCATTTTCCGCCGTAAAAAAAACGTTTGGTGAAAATCTTAGGACTATAAAGGTCACAGCCGGTCAAGTTTTTGTTATATTTTTGCTGCTTTCATGTAAAATTTAGATCTAGAAACCTAGACATATTTCAAAAGTATAACACTTGAAATTAGCAATAAAAGTAATGAAAATTACTTAATTTCACTCTAAAAGCAATTAAAATTGATGTATTTCCCTCTGGGGTCACAAAGACCCAAGAAATTTCACAAAATATTGATTAACAACAATTACCTCACGAATACATAAGAACAGTTTTCATATCATATTGTTGAAGAACATTAAATTTAATAGCTCACAGAGACTTTAACTAGTGTTATAGATGTTGGAATGACGTTGAAGTTAATAGTATGATTTAAATATTATCAATGTATTTAAATATTTATTTTAATTGTCAATCTTATTGTGATGTTTACATGAAAAAAAATTATTTCAATTTGAATTAAATTTTTCACTGACTTCATAATTTTTATAGTTGAAATTTCATTTTTTTTAGGATTAAGTGTCTGGGGATTAAGTGCTTATGGATTAAAAGTATAGGGGATTAAGTGTCTGGGGTTTAAGTGCTTATGGATTAAAAGTCTAGGGGATTAAGTGTCAGGGATTAAGTGTCTGGGGATTAAGTGACTGGAGACCCTTTGGAGCCACAGCCGGCTTGAAGCCATCACAGGTCACGAATGCCACTGATTAGGTGGGGAGTCACAACACAAAAGTCCACACAGTAAATTAACCACCACGTTAGGGCTACTTATTTTTTCAGGAAGATGTTCTTTGTCTTTCTTTTAATTTTCTCACCTAACCCACTCCCCAACCCATTCTCTGTACCGACAGAAGTACCGCCACACCGCTGGTCGGTTTCCATCAAACTTCATAAGAACCACGTTTCCCAGAATAGACCACGTCTGATGCTCTTCCTGCCTTCAAAGAAATGGAAGAAGACTAGCAAAGCATCAAAGAAGGAGACGAGATAAGTCATAATGCTCCCTTCTGTCTCTTAAAACCTCTCAAGCAGCAGAGCAGGTGTCATCCATGCAATGAAGGTAAAGATCAAACGTCAGAATATCCTCCATAGCTGAGAGACCGTAAGGGGGAAAGTGAATGGTGTTCATTGTATTCAGGGTGAGGCATGAGCAAGGCAGAGTCCAACACTTTCCTTCCACCGTCTTCAGTTATCCCGGTAAATCAGGCACCCATCCATGCACACCAGCTGCTCAAACAGCAGCCTTCTGGTCCACAAAGAAGCATGCTAGCCACTAGCTCACCCTGCGTTCTCCTTTCACGCTGTTAGCTGTGTACTTGCGTCTATCCCAGTAAGCAGATGACTGGCTTTTTACGCTCATGGCTTCTTTTATCGGCTTTTAGCCACAACTATCAAGTGTTTTGTTTCACGTTTTCGTCACTTCTGATGGTTACATCAAACCTTTTCTCACCTTGAGAAATAAATGTTTTAGCTCCTAGTCCCGGCTGCCCCCCCCCCCACCTGGCGATTGGGATCAACGTCAAGACTCGGTTCAGCGAGTGCACTGGGGTCGCTAGCACTAACACTACGGTTATGGGAGACATAAAAGAGTACGATGCGGATGGCGTATTAAAGAGATGCTGACCATGGGACTGACAGAGTCATTAGTCTAATAGAATATGTACATCTCTTTACACTCACTGTGCTGTTGATTTTTCTTATTTGCTCCTGGGCGGGCGCGCAATTTCACACTTAGCACACAGGATGGTAGGTAGATGGAGGTAGGGAGGTAGGTGAATGAGAAGAGCTGAGAGTCAGGGAAGGAACTGAAAAGACAGAGCGAGTTTGCACGGCACGTGTTAATCTGTCAAAAGTGTTTAACTGCCTACTTTATACGTCAACGCATATACTCGCTACTCCATCTCCAAGCTGTTTGGAAGCTTGGTGCGAATGGTGCCTTCCAATCCCCCCCACACTCCCTACATAAGAGATTGGCTGGATTCATCCTGGTTTCTTGTGGACTTTTCCATATTCACGAAGGAAATGACGTCAGAGTTTGTTAGCACGCGAAACGTCCATCAGCGAGTGGTCTCCCTCGCACGGCTCGAGTGGCTAATCGAGCCCACGACGTTTGGAAGCTAGTGGGCGACTGGAGCGGCGAGGGACTGTACCATACATTGAATGCAACTTTGTGGTGATGCTTCGCAAAACAGGAGGAAATGAAGAAGTCCGCTGTAATGCCAGAGCCTGCTGCTGAACCGTGAAAACCCGTTGTTTTCTGGAAGTTATCAAATTAACTGCATGAGTCTTTCCCTTCGCAATAATCCTTTACAGTTTGATTCATGAGATCTGTATCATATAGTGTAGCTGCATTCCTTGAAGATGTGACTTTAAACAGGAGGAGAAAAATAATTCTGCTTTTAGACACACACACACACACACACACACACACACACACACACACACTTTCTCTCTCTTGTTGCAGAAAAAAAATCACCCACTCTTTGCAGTAACCTATAAAAGATCAGTTATTTTCCTCAATGTTGACACCATCAATGTACAACATACCTATATATATATATAATATGATTTCAGTACATCTATGTAGACCATATTTATACGAACTGCAACTACCTGAGAAAGAGTTTATATTTATCTCCACCTGTCCCCCATGAAAAGCACGTTAAGATGTCCTTTTAATTATGAATGCTTTTTGAAGATTAAAATACTCGAGCTGACTCGTTCTTTCTCTTTCATGCACGCACACACGCACGCACACTTATGCACACACTCACACATACATGCATGGATATACATTCAAATAGATACATATATACACTACACACATAGATACACAAAGATACACGCACACACGAATACCTCTAGATAACCAAGCTCATGGGCGCGCACCCACACCCCCCTCACACATACATACATACATAGATATACACTAAAATGCATAGATAAACAAGCACATTTATACCGACACACACACACACACACACACAAACAAACATGCATACATTTAGATACCCAAGCACGTGCGTGCGCACGCGCGCACACACACAAACACACACAAGCACATGCACGAACCTCCCCTGTTGACAAACCTGTTTGCCCGAGTGCTCCACACAGCGGCGGGAGCCGACAGCAGGCACGAGCGCACGCGCCGAGCGTGCAGTGGTCAATACCAGGGCAGCTTTCCGCGGCGGCGCTCATTTCACTGGTGTGGATAGTACAAGCATCACAGGTCACTGATCCTCACACGCAACATGTCAGCAGCCCTTTGCTTACCTCGGCGTCCACACGACCAGCCGCACAAGTGTCGGCAATAAGTTGATAAACTTGTCTACCTACCTTCTTAAGCAGACCATCCACGCTTTTCTTCTTAATTACAACAACAGCTGCTGTCATGTCTGACAGGTCAAACTGACTTTTGACAAATGCAAGCTGCATTCGTGTTGGATTATGAATTTGTGGCATGCAGTAAAGTATAGGAAAGTTAGTAGACTCATACACGCTCCAGTAAACTGTAGTTTTATTTTTATGTCTGATGTGTATCACAGGGATTCGAGCTCACGTGATCTAAAACTAAAAGGCAAGTTTCGAAGAATTGCAGAAAACTCGTTGACTAAAGCTTGACCTGTCTGTAGGAAAAATGCTGAATATTACTAATATTATTAGCGTGTTGCAGTTGTTTCAAACAGTGTTTACGCTCCACAGACGTCGCACAAGATAAATGCGTAAGTTTTGCAGTTTTCCTGTTTTCAACCTGCACAGGACAAGTGGTTGGTTTCAAAAGAAGTTTGGCTAAGGGACTAAATCAGTTTGCCCAACCTGAGGACTAGCGACAGGAACTGTACAGCTAAGAACTAAAAACTAATCTATTCGAGAAATACAAAAGGGGAAAAAAAGAGTAGAAAATATTCTTGGGAAAGATGTCGATACAACCATAAGATCTCGAGATTACAGACATCAAGGAAAAACATGTGTTCCCTTCATTCAATATGCCATGTCTAACACCGAAGATGCTCATCAAAACTATCATCTGAAGCAGCTGTGCCTGTAGCGGCTTAGAGTCGACACCAGTCAGTTCCGTCGATGACAAAAGTATTAACACGTCAGATGTGGACCGTCCACACGACGCTGAGCATTTCTCCTGTTATCATGGACATGTCAGAGAATGCTGGACTATCAAGGAAAGAACTAAACATGTCTTTTTGAAAACCTGTAGATTCAGGATTCCTTGAAGCACAAGGTAAGAAACACTTTGATTTATAATAGTTAAATATTTAAGTAGCATAACTTCCCAATAATGTCTCACAAAGACTGTGACACAACACCTAATAAATACACAGCACATAACACACACACACACACACACACACACACACACACACACACACACAATTATCTTTTCTTAGTAAGAAAAAATGTGATGGCCATGAGAAGAATTCTTACTGTAGTATCTAACGCTAAAACTACGCCTACTCTTTTAAGAGGTCCACTGAAAAGAAAAAGACATACACACAAGCACACACATACAAACACACTTACACACAAGCACACGCACACATAAAAACACACACATACAAACACAAGCACACATACATACATACACAAGCACACATACAAACACACACAAGCAGACATGTACATATACATGAAAATATACATGGACATACAAATACCATACCACAAAGACATGTACACACTTTCACACATACACCTACACACACAGATATATAAATGCATACATATGCACACATAGACGCGCACGTGTAAAGTAATAAGGCAAGATGTGTTAATTATAGATGTGTTATAGAAGTGATGGTGTTACTCGGATTTACTCGTTTCACTTTGTTTCCTATTATCTAAGATCTCTTTAAAGACAAGACCCGGCTGTGTCTAATGTAGTCTATTTTCAGTATTTCTCTTCACTCAATTCAAACGCATCAGAGAAGTTATTTATAGCCAAATGTCTAACAGTCTGATGTCACTCTGCAGTTTCTTTCTCTGCAGTGAGTCAGAAAGTCGGTTACTGAATCAGTGAATAACTCACTCGGTCATTGGCTAAACGTAGTCGGCTGGTTAAGAAAGACAAGGTAGCAAGACCTTCCTTAATCTCACCATTGATCACAGTTTATCCACTTGTCCAGAAATTGACCGTTGACTCTACAGTCTCTTATGATTACAAATCAGCTCCAGTTCTTCTCAATGTTCCCTACAAACCCACTGAACAGATGCCAGAACTGGCGCCATGTGACAAAGAGATCCCCAGAAAATTACACTTATCCTCCGTCTGATCCTTGAGAGGTGCACGATGTCCCGCTGTGCCGGTAATGTTGTTAAGAGATAACCAGTATTCTTTACACCCGATGTATAATTGTGTGGCTTAAGCATCTGGACAATTTGCATCAGTATCGCTGTACAGCATAAATAAATGGAGAATAAGGAGGTTTTATCCTTTTAAAGACTGTGACATCACCTCCGCTAGACAGTGAAACCTGCTTTGGTTCCATTTTGCATGGAAAATGAAACCAAAAAAAGTTAAAAAATAAAATAAGCGAAGTCTGAGTTTGCAGAAATGGAGTGCCTAGGAGCCGAATGTTTCAAGAGATTTAGTTTCGTGGACCAAGAATCTCGTATTTCGATGACTTTCTAGAAACATTAAATAATGATTGTTAACGTGTTTGACATTATGTTTGGAAATCTGTTTAATTATCTCGGTTTTCTTAAGCCCCTGACATCTCCCAGTTTCTGTGTCAGACGCCTTATCCAATGTTCAGATCTGTCGACGCTTCCCTGTTATCAAGCGCAAACAAATTATTTGCTGGTAACGGCTAACAATTCTTCCATTGTTGACGACCTGGATTGTACTTGATTTGGTGGAAGAGGAAGAGAGAGAACATTGAACAGGTTGACTGGTTTATGAGTGCATCGATGAAGATGAAGATGAAGATGGAGTTGAAGATGAAGATGAAGATGAAGATGAGCCATTTAGTGTTCAAGGACCGCAGGCAGTCCACCTGCAAATCCCAAAAGCACTTGGCCCTGAAATGAGAAAGAGGTGGAGGTGATCGACCAGCGCAAATGTAGATAGGTTATAACATCCCTACCACCCCGCACCACAGAAAAGAGACGACTAACACACACACAAACGCACGTGCTACACAGCATGTTCACACACTGATACTCGCGGCTCAGTGCCTTCTCCACTCATTGTATATACATTTCATCGTCCCTCCTCTGCCGTGGAACCTTGCACACAGTATGAGACCACTCAGATATTCTGTCTCCTTCCCGGCGGGATTTTAAATCTACCTATACACAGTTATAGTGCATTAGTTGTACGCTTTCTAACAAGTCGAAATATATCCAAATGTCTTACGTTAAACATCTTCTTTAAACTGATAGTGCCAGGTATTATTCTATCATACATTGATAAACACAAACAACACTCGAAATAACAAACACGAAAATAGCTGAGTAACGGAGAAACGGACAGTCATAGAGCCAAAAAAAAATCCAACAAAAAAACACGACATTGAGAGAACAAACAAGCAGAGAGAGAGAGAGAGAAAAGGAACGAGAGAGGGCAAAGACTCTTGGAGAAACAGAGAAAAAGATCATGCAGCATAAAAAAAGAATGACCACGGACTTCTTGGCTAACTGTAGTCGTAAGGTGATTCTGCTTCCAGAAGCTCAGCTCAGCAGACAGTTTACAAGAGAAACCGCATCTGGAAGTTTCCGCATTTGAATAAGAACAGGCACGTAGACAATGGACGGAGCCGCCTCCCCATCAGATCTTCTGTGACTGAAGGTCGAGGTCAAGTGAGGGTCTAAGTGAAAAACATAAAAACACGCGAGATTCGATCCACGTAAAACACGACGTTCCACGCTCAAGTGCAGCTGCTGTTCCGGTTCAGGACAACCAGTCAGACAGAGGAAGAAAAACAAAACACCGAAACAGTCGAATTTTCTTGATAATCCTTTTTTTCCCCTCGTTCCCAAGACTGAACTGTACTCTTTTGGATAGTTCAAGAAATTCATCACAAATCGATTAAGAGCAAACACGGGAGTACTATGTCCACGAGAAGACGGGACTGTATAGTATCCCGGCAGTGTACTGATCCCCAAAGCCAAGCTGCGAAGGAAACGACAAGAGGCGGAAATGAGTTCCTCCCTTGTGAAAGAGGCTTGGCACGCCATCTTCTTGTAGCTGACAAATTTCTCCACTTGTACCGAGCAGGCCAGCAGAAGACCTGTTTGCCCAGTCTTCTAGAAATCACAATTATTCATAATCATTATATTGTATTTAACACATGGCGGAATCATTTTCACTTCTCACTTTTCGCTTTTTTCTCTCCCCCTTCTCTCTGTCTCTCCACTAAAATCTTCTATTAAACTGCGTATCCAACCTTTATGTTGCCAACTAAACGGAGGTCGTCCGTTCATACAGCTACTGTGGCGCTCCGCGGCACAAAGTGCAGATTTCAGTCATGCCTGAGACTGAGTTAAGTATTAAACAAATACAAAAAGAAAAGAGATAAAATCTTTTCACGTGGTTTGTTTTCTGTGCGACCCACCGTACTGCCCTGAAATACTTGACGCCGCCAGAAACACAACCATAAACTGATGGATGAACACACTGTTGGCTGGCGTCCTGCCTGCACGGACAGGGATGCAAGCGAGAAGCGATCCGGTTACAAGAAAGCGCAACGCTCTGCAACTGAACATAAAAAATTCCAGCTGAGAAGATTCCCAATTAACACTTAAGTTCCTGAAGCAGTAAGTACTCTCGATGCTGTTATGTCAGCCACGAGTTTGCATTGTTTTATATTTGCTCTTACGCGGGACGTAGTCGTGTTCTGCTGTAAAGCAGGACAGGCGCCATTCATCGATCGGAGTCACTGGTGATTCACGCAGCTCATCTCGACAATAAGGCTAACCCCTCGTACCACCTGTGCTTACCTCTCTCTAGCCCCACGACTAACATCCAGCGGGATGGAGGTGTTCCTGCGCGTTGTACTATGACCTGGAAAGGCTAATGGCTAATGGCAAGAATCTGTTTAAATGTTCACTGATCAGTTGCATGCCAAAGACTTATCTGAACTAAGCGGCTTTGATTTGTGGATTTATTTATAAGGTCACAAATTTTAATGATAACGACGAAAGAAAAAGCAAGGGAACAAAAACGTGACTTCTCCCGAGAAGTAGTTTAGAATAAATGAAAACTAAGCAGAGAGAAGGATAAATAAATCACACAAAATGAAGCAAGCAAATAAAATAAAACAGTAGAACTACGAGGATCAAGAAACTCCACTCGCACCCTACAAGAACAAACAGCTGGAGAAAATTGAAACCATCTGTTGCTCGAGCTTTCGGTGGCTGCCATCATTACAAAACTCGATTGAGAGAGCGCAGCAGAGAGAATGAATATCGCTGAAGTCATTTTTGTCAATAACGTAATTTTGCCTCGTTTTGAGCCCGTGACCTGAGAGGTCAGGTCCTCGCCGTGATTTCAATCTCCGCTTTGCTTTGGCGAGAACAAGACCAGACTTCTCGGAGGCGGCTGATACTTTCTATCGATTGACTCCTGGCAGGCGGCCTCTCTAATGACAGGTCCTAGTCGACTAATCAATCATAATCATTCTCGATATATTCTACAGAAGCTTTGATAGCTTATTATACCTGGCCATTAGCCTGCTGCTTACAGTTTTCACAGCTGTGTGACTAATCATGACCCCACAATGAACACTTTTCAAATATCGTCCAGCAAAATTTAATTTATATGCGGTAGTAATACACAGCGGGACATAAAAACGATGCAGTAGCTAAAGTAGGACTTTGTCTCGCATAAGATATAATTACTCTAGATTATAGAGGTAAATATGATTAACCTGAGAAAGCTGGGCTTCAGTTTTTGCTGATCACGTGGAAGAATCGAACGTAGCCACTGATCTCAGACCCGGGGCATAAGAGGGTGGTCATGCCCAGACAGGCGTTTATCAAATATAACTGTAAAATATAAATCAAATATAGCTTCTTGACTGTAACACAGGGCATTAGACAGGGGCTCATCCTTGCCCTAATACGTTCTATTAAAAGCAAGTTCCTGTGTAAGCGGTGCTCCAAGGTACCAGCAGGAAACATCTTGGGAACAAATTTGCTGTACAGGGCGTCCAGCGGAAGACCTTTTCAATCTACGTGATGCTAGACAAACTTAAATGAGTGGGGGGCGGAGTTATGGAAATAGTGTGAGGTCATGCTGTTTGCATGTCCTAGCCGACAACTTAACCATAACCCTAATTCTGAACCCTAGC